>QGML01000482.1:0-16873 GCA_007825375.1 Lachnellula willkommii | reverse complement strand
CAGCTATACAGTAGCTCAAACATCCAGAAGATAAACTCCGAGATGATGTCAAATTTCCATGTCTACAGACCAGAAGATGAGTGATGAGTGGGAGGTGGGTATTTATACGAAACCCTCGCCTCACCTTGCATCGTCTTGCTTCGCCTCGTCTGGAAGCAACAAACTAACTGAGTGATTTATTACTCTACCCATCAAGATTCAAGCCTGAGATCATACCTTCTCCTTCTACCTCCCCCATAGGAAAGAGCACCATCTATTCATCACATCCCCCCAAACCGCAGACTTAGACATAGATAAACTCACTGCTATAAATATAAATATACTATTCATACAAACACAAACACAAACACAAATAAACAAACGGAAACCCATGATGAGGAGTGAAGTATATATTTTTCGTTCTTTCGTTCGTTCTTCTTTTCATTCTTTCTGCTCGTCTTCGCAATCCCATGTTACGCCATCGAAATGCATATCTCTCTTTCTTTCTTTCATGACTTACTTCTGTACAAAAGGATTACGCTGCGTCAACCATCTCCCCTATCCCCTATCCATCAAGCGCTCACTACCTGCCAATAAATTACAAGACACACACACTCTCTCTTCTCCCCTCTCCATCCCATGCTATACCATGCCTCCTCAAATAACCGGACTAGGGTTCTCAGGCGGACTATCCGTAGTTTCCGTCGGGAAAGGCGGCGGGGCGCTCTTCTTCGGATCCCCACCCCCGAAATACTTTACGAAATCCTTATTCTCATCAAACGGTCTCTTGCCCAGTAAGCGCACCATGTCATCCCTGCTGAGCACCTCCTTGGTGAGCAACTCTTCCGCGACAATGCCAATCTCCGCTTTCTTCTCCACGAGTAGGTCTTTGCACTGCATGTACGCCTCGTCAACGATACGGCGGACTTCTGAGTCGATGGTCTGGGCAGTGGCTTCCGCGAATGGTTTGTGCAGCTTGTTTTCGTCGTCTTCGAAGTGTAGGGGTCCAAGTTTCTTCGACATGCCCCATTTCGTGACCATGGCCGTCGCCATGCGTGTGACTTTGTTGAAATCGTCAGAGGCGCCAGATGTTACGGTTTCGAAATGGATTTCCTCGGATACGCGCCCACCGAGCGTCATGGCTATGCGGTCCATAAGCTGGTTGACGTTCATCAGGTATGTGTCTGCTGAGGGGAGGTACTGAGCATAACCGAGAGCGCCGTTGCCGCGGGGGATGATGGATACTTTGAGGAGCGGGTCGGCGTATTTGAAGTACCAGCCGCAGATGGCGTGGCCGGCTTCGTGGTATGCAACTGTTTTCTTTTCCTCGGGAGAGAGGACGAGGGATTTCTTTTCCAAGCCACCAATTACACGTTCGATGGCTTGTTCGAAGTGAATCATAGCTACGGATTTGGCGCTTGTTCGGGCAGCTGCATTTTTGTTAGTAGATGTTGGAGTAAAGGAGTGGATTATATACCTATCAAAGCGGCCTCGTTACAACAGTTGGCAATATCAGCACCAGAAAATCCGGGAGTAAGAGCTGATAGTCGACCAGTCAAGTATGGCAGATCCTCGTGCGTGACAATATGGCCCAAGTGAACTAAGAAGATCTGCTTTCGGCCATCCATAGTCGGTCGATCGATGGCAATATGCCTATCAAAACGTCCGGGACGCATCAATGCCTTGTCAAGGACATCAGGTCTGTTGGTACCGGCAAGAACGACGACCTGTTCTTGAGTATTGAAACCATCCATCTCAGTCAGGATCTGGTTGAGAGTAGCTTCACGTTCGTCATTTCCACCACCCCATGCACCGGCCTTTCCACGAGACTTGCCAATTGCATCGATTTCGTCGATGAAAATGATACAAGGTGTATCCTTTCTCGCCATAGCAAAGAGATCTCTAACTCTCGACGCACCAACACCAACAAACATCTCCACAAACTCAGAACCAGACACGCTGAAGAATGGTACTCCAGACTCTCCAGCAGTAGCCTTAGCCAGAAGAGTCTTACCCGTACCAGGAGGCCCAGAAAGGATAGCACCTCTGGGAATCTTGGCACCAAGTCTCTGGAACTGCTCAGGTGTCTTTAAGAAAGAAACAAATTCCATAATCTCCATTTTGGCTTCGTCCATACCCGCAACATCCTTAAAAGTGACCTTGATGTCCCTCTCATGGTTAAACTGCTTGGCGCGACTCTTTCCTATATTAAACATACCACTGGCACCGCCACCTGATGAGCCAGCCTTCCTCGACATCCAGTATATAGCACCAATGAATAGGAGTGTTGGACCAAAGCTATAAATCATAGCCCAGCCATCCGTATCCGACGTATATTTGACTGGAATCCTCTCGGAGGTCGGGATACCCAGTTCGCTCTGCGCAGCATCCAACCTGTGCTCGAACGCATCCACCGATCCAATCGAGAAGTAGTAATGGAAGTTGGGATTCGCAGCTGGCGAGTCGGGGTACATGCTCTGAACCGCATCACGGTGCAGGTCAACACGTACCCGATCTTGGTTAACAACTGTAAGTTTCTCTACAAGCCCCTTATCCAAAAACGTGCTCCTGAATTCCTGAAACGTGATATCACGCCCGTTCTCGCCGGGCATAACCAAGCGGTACACCAGATACGAAAAGAAAGCCGACGCCAGGAAGGTACCGGTATCCCACTTGACCTCTCCAGGATTAAATCCCGGCGTACCAGAGCCCTTCCCACCACTCTTCTTTCCCCCGCCACCGCTTCCACCCGAACTGCCACCGCTTCCAGTCTTTCCCTCGCTGGACTCCGACTTCTCCGTTGTCTCCTTGTCCAGCTGCTTCCGCGTCATACTGTTAACCAGCCGGATCAGCTTCGCAGCAGACGCAAGCGATAATGGCTTCCGCCGCGCCTCATCAATGAACTCTTTGAGCTCCGTCGGAATACCATCTCTCTTCCAATTCCCAAGAAACTTCTCAATCATCGCCATTTGGTCCTTGGACAGCCCCTTCTTTATCATGTCGAGCTCCTCCTCGAACGTCTTCAAGTCCTCAGCACTCAGGCGCGTCATGCCCTCCTTCAGCGGCTTCTCGCCCTCTGGGGATAGAGGCGATTGGCCATTTTTATAGAGGTTTTCGGTGCCTGGTGCATCGGGTTTCGTACTGTCATGCTTCTTCGGTACAGTCTTCTTAGGTGCAGTCTTCTTCGGCGGCGGGTTGCTTGCATACGCTCGAGCTTGCTGTACTATTATGCGCGAAGAGGTCGAACGCCGGGCGGCGGATTGCAGGGAAGAGCGGGATAATCTAGCAAGAGAGCTGCTCGATTGCCGTAATATCGAGCTCATGTCTGGCTAGAGACTTGAGGGGGTAGGAGGACGAGTATCACAGATTCGTGATTGCGGTCTCTGCTATCTCATTGGCATTGGTGTTGTGGTTGGGTAGCTCTGATGGCAAAAAGATCTCACGATTGAAGTTGTCATGGATTACTGTACAAATTGCTCTAGCCACACCACATCCCGGCCGAATCAACGCTGTCACGTGCGCAGCATGCTTGACAAGTCCAAAAGTCTCCTGTTTTTAATAATTCGTGCACTAAATTTGTTTTATGCCTCATTGCTATGGTGATATTATGATCAATCATCTTTAATACAATTAAGCCACGCCCAGTGCGTGTACTCCGTGTTCCATTTTGAGAAGAGATATCAGATTCCCAAACCTTGGCCTTAAATATAGCAAAATGCGCCCGTAAACAAAACGCTTCAAATGTATTTCCTTCCTTCCATAAACTCCAACCAGTTCTAGGTCATAGTCCATTCAGCAATCAATCGTGATCCATGCTCCTCGAATTCATTACATGTGATTTTGTAGGTGTTGAATATTACCGTTCTGCGCGTTACCTCCGCCTATAACCCCGTTCTCAAAAGAGGGATATGCGCCGCCGGTCATATCGGCCCAGTCCCATTCCAGAGTCATTGGCATTTGCCATAAGTCTTGCGGTACGAAGGGTTGTTGAAACGAATTCATGCTAAGAGGGGAGTTCATATCTCCGTTGGGGTATCCCATCTCTGCGAAATTCGGTGGAGTGCTGTACTCAGTGCTGTTGCCGGTGCCAAAATCCGGTTGCCAGTTCGAACCAGGAGACCCCTGATTACCCATACTCTGGTTTGGAGAACCAAAGCCATTTTGTTGTACATTTTGGTTGACTGGAGGTGGCGAGAATACTCCGGCAATATTTGGTTGTTGCGTGGTGCTCGTCATGGGTTGAACTCCATGAGACAAGCCTCCTTGTTTCTTCGACGCATGGTCCTCATGACTTTTGCGTTTTCTCCTCGAAGAACTATCCTTTTCAGCCTTGTCCAGCACAACTTTAGCAATTCTCTCGAATTCAGAGCAGACACCCAGCATTCGCTTCACCCCTCCGTTCTCCTCTTCTGTGCTCAACATTGATAAAAAGTTGACCACGAGATTCATTAAGCGCACATCGGACCGGGCTCGAGGATCTTGCGGATTTTGCAAGATGTTTCCAAATAATGTTACAAGAGCTGACACAGGGAAATATAGAATGAGCCTATATATTGTTAGCAGTGGAGAATTTGGTCATACAGTGATACTTACCAAACACATTGAAAGTCTCCTTGCGGAACATATTTGATTAAATGTATTGACGCTCGAGCTGCCGAGACACACAATGCAGCAGACGAAAAGACACGGGGATTCAGAGGCCGGGCATTGAGTCCTTGAATAGCGTAGTTCGACAATCGACTGGTCCAATATCCATGGTGTATCGACATGCGGTGGATGGTTGTTAGACAGTTGTAGTAAGCAAAGTGAAGGACGACGACGTGGAGAATCAATGGTGTATGCGAGGCCTTGATCTCATGCTCAGGGCGGAAATCAATAGGTATGCTGTCCTTCCATTCCTCCAGTTGTTGGTCGAGATCTCCAATAGTATTGAGCAGTTCGCCGTCGGATTGCTTGGCAGCTTTCGTGGAGTATAGTTGCTTGTACACTTTGCTCTCGATCGTAGCAAACTCGGCCATTAGGCGAAACAGGTTCAGCTTACCCTTTCCATCAGCCAGGGGGATATTGCCAATGTTGTCTTCGGGGTCCGCGCTTGGTAGCTCAACATTCATATCGTCGTCGTCTTGCGCCGGGGGTCGTCCTGATCTCAAACATATGTCCTTGTCTACAATGTACGCAATCCAGAATACACGTTTCCTCTGCTCGATCTCAACAGGGTTAAGATTGAAGCCCGATCCTCGCTTGTGCAAGCCAATGCTATGAGATAACCGGATAGCTGCTGCGACTAGGAAGAAAGTAGGTTGGGGGTTCGGGGTTCCTTGTAAGAATAGGGCCATTCCAAGAAGAGCTTGTACACTAAGAAGATCCGTATTGCGCATCGTTAACTCCGTGAAAACAGCCAATGCATTCTTCAAATATCCGCACGCCTTCTCGTCTTCTTCTGCTGGAACAAGATTACTCATAACTCGAAGTCGGTGAGCTATGGCTAACGCAACGTTCAGACTAGCCCACCACCCAGAGCCTTCATACGGATCTCGAGAGTATTGCCGATCAACCAGATGCATAAAGGTAGGCTGGTGGAAAAGCGGAAACATGCAATTGAAATTCTCGAAGAAATCCTTCATCAAGGAAATACATTCGTTCCTGGGCGGAAGTTGTCTGTATATTCGTCGTTGAAACAGGTCACCGAATACTTCTGGCTTCCAATACATCATCTTATTTTCGTCTACTGAAGCCTCGCAGATCATTGTTTGGAAAGAGGAATCACCGGTCTTGTCAGCAACCCATTGGACACCTTTTGGTGAGAAGATAGAGAAGCCAGAAGAAGAGCCTGTCACAGAATCAGTATAACATCCTACATTCTTGATCCTGGGGCTCCGTACCAATATACCGTGTTTCACCGCAATTATTCGTAACTAATGAGCACATCATGTCTGAAAGCTCCTCTACTTCCGGCTGCTTTTCTTTTTCGTCTGATGTGCTAGGACGCTTTTCGCTATTGCCAGTTTGCTTTGGCGGTTCCCTTGGTTCTGGAGATGCAATGTGACTGTGAGGTGTTTGACTGTGAGGTGTAGAGGCGTTTACATCTTTCGGCGAGCTTTGAGAACGGGGAGACGTAGGACCTGATGTTGGTGCCAGTGATTCCCTCTGTGCCTGCTGCGTCTCTGCAAGTCGTTTCTCCAAAGTCCCCAAATCCGTCCGTCCATTGTCATCCTCTTTCAATAAACCTGAAAGTTTGATTAATAATAGAACTTTGAGATGAAAGCTGGGCAGTAGGTTGGTAGGGAGATTCACCAGAAAGTCTCAGCAAGCTTTCCATCCTCCCTAATCTATTCTCGAGACCCTCAATATATTTGGCCCTATGCTCAGATCAGCATATACTCTGCAGCGACGGGATAGAGCGACGTACCCTTTTGGGGGATTCCTCTTCTTCTCAACTTGTGTAAATACACATTCCGTCTTGTAATTAATACAATGCGTACACGCCGGCATCTTTCCATCGCACTTGATCTTCTTTTTCCTACACATATCGCAAGCCTGAAAAGTAGCACACGTTAGTACAACTCAGTACATTTCATGCGCAGCAATCGCAGATGTATCCCTACCCTTGCAATTCTCCTCCTCTTGGCCTCATTACTCTCATCCAGCAGCGTCCCATCTCCAAAAAGCGGTTGCGACAAGTCGACCATGTTCGAGGGCATCGGGAGTCCATCTGCGCTGTATGAGCCGAAGATCTGAGGCGGGGGGTTCATTAACGGCGGCACCGGGATTTGGGGTATCTGGTAGCCGTTGCTGTTATCGTGCTGCTGCTGCACCGGCATTGGCAGACCGTCGCGCTGCAGCGAGTCCATCATGGGAGGGGATTGTGAATGGGACATGAGCAAAATCCACTGATGAGGAAGGGCAGGATAGTGGGTATGGTGCGCCGGGAGGAGTGAAAGGTTCTGGATTTGGAGCGGAGTTTGAAATGGAGAATGTCACCGTTGGGCCGTTCTCGGTGGAGATGTACTATTCGTTTTCGGGTCGAACTTGGGTTGTCTTAACTCCCGCTGCGCTGCATTGCACTTCACTGCAGCTTCAAGAATAATGACCAGGATGAGCGAAGCTGCAAAGGTGTTGCAGAAACCGGTACGGGGACGGGGTAAAGTCTTTGTTGTTGACGAGTGATAACGCAGGGGTTCCCTCGGTCTCGGTATGCCAAAGAATGCGAATACCTTCGTAGAAAAAGGTTCAGGCTGACCTAATTATTCTAACAATTATTACAGTACCAACTACCTCCGTAAGTGTATAACTACCTAGGTAGGTCCCTAGGTGGGCACGACTATATAAACTTGGCTCGAATTGTCCATTGCTCTCCTGGGCAGCGGTTGTGTTACCTCCTACAGTACAATTCACAGCATTCGATTCGATTGCTTATGGAGCAAGGCAAGAGCAAGAATATGTACAGGGGTACTGCGCTGCGCCCCCCGTCATCATCAGATCAGAGATCTGCAACTCTGTGACCACGCATGGACTTGGGATCAGTAATAAACTCACCTAAACTCAATAATATCCCTTTGAATTATTAATAGCTGTTGTTTGAATAAAGTACATACCTACTACCCTACCTATATACAGACACTTTCTAACTCGTAAGACTCCAGAATCCCACTTATTACTTACAATCTTCCCCTAAGCCTGGCTGCCCTACCCTGCCCTGCCCCACCCACCAACCACCCGACCGCAACACCCCCGCGCACATCTCAGACAATCATGAAACGAGCACGGTGGCCTTGAAGCCATTCGCAAACCCGCCAAAGCGTCTGAGTGACAAATACCTACAGTGTGACAAATACTGTACCTATAGTACCTACCTAGGTAGGTACTCAAGTGAGCTTAGCCACAGGCACAGGTGTACAGCTGGTTGGTCTTTTTGTAGGTATCTTGTCAGCGATGAATTTGGATACCTACTACCGTATTAGTTAGGCTATAAGACCAGTCCCCAGCAGAAGACCATAGTTGACTTCACGCCAGCTGGCACATTATAAATAAGACCATGATTTTTCATTCGGGCATTATATTTTTCACCACCATACAATTACTACAATTCCACCTGATCTTGCGTATAATAAATTACAAGGGCGGCGCAGACCGAGACGGAATATTAGGTTTAGCCCTTTTCTTCTTCTTCTTCTTCTTCTTCTCTCTCTCTACCCAAGATGACTCGAAAAGCTTGCCAAATGCAAGCCCTTCCCTTAAAATATCCTTTTGTAAACCAGAAGGACTTCGCTTCGCTGGTACGCCAATCAGCCGTAGCAACAAATGAGATGAACATCTCATCTAGCGTTGCCTGGTATCGCACCCGTTAATTACATCAGGAACAAAGAACGCCAATTAAATCGAAAACTGCAATGATATCCATTTCCGCCAGGCGGCCAAGAGGGGGGTGCGCGCTCGCATAATTGCTGGAGAAGATTCGTCAATTATCTACAGGGAATTAAAAGTAGATTCGTAGTTGCCCGTATCGAAAATCCGTGGATCAAGGTACAAACAAGCTTTATTCCACTTCCTCTCAGACCTCTTCGGTAAATCTCGACCCGTGAGATCCATCTTGAGATGGATGAGACCGACCAAGCGCGTCAGGGCGTCTAGGTGGCGTTAAAGGGGGTGGTGGGGTAGTACCGCGTCCGAAAGGTCCATGCTCTGTCACAGGCGTTCTCGCAGGACTTGGTCGCATAACTGGAACTCCACTGTCCCGTGGCGGCATAACAGGCGATGATGCAGGAGGTGGACTGCCGGGACCACCATAAAAGCCCGTCGAATCGCGGTAGAAGGATGATCCGCTTGGGAAATTGTCATGTACACCTCCTCCATACCCATCACCACCTGTCCGGAGTACTGACGGTAGCTTTCTTCCAGACACCCGGTAGAATCCTCGTTCACTTCCCGCAGTTGAAGATGCTGTTGCAGTTGTTCCTACTGTCTTCTGGGATGCCCTCTTGTTCTTTCCCGTCAAAGTGGCTAGAGCAGCTGGTACTACAAAAGCCAGAGATCGTCGCTGCGACATTCCACCGGGAGGCCCAGATGGAGGTGGAGGTGGAGGTGCTTCACGCACTTGGTCGGCACCTTCGGTCCCATTGCCCAAGGGTAACATCGAATGTTTTCGTTTCCACCATTTTATCAAAAGGAGCAAGAGAAGCCCAATCAAGGCCAGACCCGCAAGACCGCCCAAAACGCCTCCCAGGACCTTAGGGGTGATGGTATTCGATCCAGAATTAGAGGTTCCAGAAGCTGCAGTACTGGACGGGGTCCCTCCAGAAGTTACGCCTGTTCCTCCAGCACCAATACCGCCAGCACCCGTCGAGGTCGATTGGTATGATGATGAACTAGGTGAATAACGAGACGAGGTTGAGGAGGTAGCGGAGGACGATTCACTAGATGATGAAGTTGAGGTCGAACTCGATGTAGAACTGGAAGTCGAACTCAGACTTATAGTTGAACTTGAAGATGAGACAGATGTGAGCGATGATAATGAGTTGGAAGAGGAGATAGAGGAGAATGGCGTCGAAGATATCGTGGAGGAGCTTGAGGAATTGGAAAAGTTTATGGAGGGAACGGTGGCGGAGGAAACAGTGGCGGGGGAAACAGTAGCGGCGGACAAGCTACTGGAGCTTGAAATTACTGGGAATTGTTAGCATTCAATTCGCCTACCACATCAGATCCTCCTGAGCTTACAAGTTGTTGAATTAGAGCTGGCACTAGGTGATGGAATACTTGTGAGTTGCACTGAAAGAGTGGACGTCAGGGACGTTGTCGCTGAACTGGAATTTAATGAGTGTGATGCAGAAACGAGTTGTGACTGTGACTGCGTAGGGAGCTGTGATGGTGTGGTAATTGTCGAAGAAGCGCTGGACGCAGACTCGGGCGAAGATGGGCTTGCTGGAGTTGTCGAATAAGAGTCTGTTAATGATGGCGCGGGGCTGGCCAGCACCGTCAGGACCGCAAAGGTACTGCCCTTGGAGTCGACATCGATCTGCTGAAGATAAGAGACTGTGGCTACGACTTCTGTAACGATTGCCGGCACTTCGACGACGGATGTGTCTACCTGCCGCGCGTGGGCTTTGTGGTTGTGGTGAAGATGTCGGTGATCGTGCTCGTGTTGGTGGTGTTGCTCGCGATGAGCTTCGTGGTGCCTGGCCGAAATGAATGGCGGCTTTTCAGGCGATTCAACGTCGGCGCGCATGGCGGCGGCAACGCTGTGTGCTGCTCTACAGCAGTGTTTGCAGAATCGACTCCGCAAAAAGCGATTGCAAAGACATCAGGTCATCGCTGGCGACAACGAGACGAGACAAGAGGTTGTTGGACTTTGCTTGGCTTCTTGGGTTGGAAAGGGAAGGTCGAGATCAATACGGTACGGTAGGGTGGAGTACGGTAATTTCGTACCTTTCTGGACTCTCTGAGCTAAGCGAGATTTGCCGCTCTCTGAAAGGGGACTAAGACACGACATCCGAGCGAATGAGAGTCCGAGGGTGGGACCCGTATTCAAGGGTCGGGCATTTCATCTTGACATTGACCAATCACAGACATGGCCGTCTTATTACAAGTAGGATTCTGACAGGGGGGCTGTTTTTTAGCTCGAGGCTCTTGCTCGAAGGATAGGCTACTCCGTAATAGAATTCGCATTATGAACCAGGGTAAGCAACACACTCATCAAAGACCACTCAAACGTCTGTCCCTCTTCTTCTTCTTCTTCTTCTTCTTCTTCTTCCTCCTCCTCCCCCCTTTTGCCTACGAGTACTCTATTGAGAAGAGAGATATTAGATGATCTTCACTCTTGAGTGTTGGCTGGTTTGTCGACTGGTTTTAAGCCCAACCAGATATACTCCGTACATACCTAGGTAGGTACGAAGTTTCTCCGTCGTAAATTTACCTGAGGCCGGACAGGAGTCTACTCCGTAGGATGCTGCACACAGAAGATGAGGGTGTGGTGCTGGCGTGAGAGGTGGGGTGGGCCCAGAGTTATTTTGGTGTCCGAGAGCCTAAAGTACGGTACGGAACAAAGATGGGGCTTTCAATCCTTCCCGATCGATGCAACGGCTTTTTGCCTCTTTGTGTCTGTCCTAAAAGGGGCAGTTGGAGTCGCTATGCCGTAGCACTTTGGGGGATTATTATATACAACAAATAAAGAGAAAAGGAGATTAGACACACCCATTGATAGAGTATAGATATACGGAGAGTATTCGCAAACAACCACAACTTTCCCAACTTCATACCAGTAGGAAACTTCTACTGAGCCTTCGTAGATTTACCCTCGTAATTTTACTTCGTACGGAGGTAAACCTTTCACCAGGTGTTTGAAACTTCTAGAACGAACGCGTGGAGGGGCGTGGCGTGGAGGTTTTTTGTCTGAGCGCCGACAAGGAACTTTCTTGGCGGCTCGGCGGCTCCCACTCATCATGCGAGACAGGAACACCAACTTGAATCATCATCCCTCATCCCCAAGGCATTTCATTATTATCTAATAATCCCACCAGGATCCAAGCGCCAGGCAAACCAAGTCGCAACATGTCGAGTCAGTCAGGTAAATGATTTCAAAAGGATAAATGCCCACCTATTGTAATTAATTTACAGTAATTTACATTACTCTCAAGCATGTGACGGACTGATGCACGATGATAACAGACCCCGCAATAATGATAAACCTCCATCTCAACTGATCGCCTCAACTCCAAACATGATGCGCGAAACAAAACAACAGATGAGGTGATCTGTGAATCATTGAACCGAAGTTGAACAACTTCATCAACCATGGCAACCCCAGGCCAGATGGACGAGAAGGTTCGGCCAGCAGCACCAACGTATTCTGTTGAGCATTCGGCAACTCCTGCACAACTCGCAGAGAAGGCAGACAGTCAGAAATCTCTCTTCAACGAGATGGCCACACCTGCACAGCTTGATGAGAAGCGTCGAGGTAACACCGCATACCCTCCGCCTCCCCCTCTTGCGAGTGCTGCAACACCTGCGCAGCTATCTGAGAAAGCCCAATACACCCCCGAACGCCCCAGAGGAAGACCGCCCCCACTACCCCCTCGAATGGGCTCAATACCTGCTTCTGCTCCTCCTGCATATAGTGCAGCCGACGATGCAAAGAGAACCGAACTGATCTCTGAGCAATGGCATTCTAATGATCCAAGATCCTCCTCAACACACTCCTTGGTGCCCTCCGAGTCCGGACGGGATGGCCGGCGGACCTTGCTCCTTGTATACATCCATGGGTTTATGGGCAACGAAACCAGTTTTCAAAGCTTCCCAGCACACGTTCACAATCTGCTCACCATCACACTTGAAGAGACTCACGTTGTGCATACCAAAATATACCCTAGATACAAATCGAGAAAGGCGATCGAGTTTGCTAGAGATGACTTCAGTACTTGGTAAGGCCAACTCTTTCTTTTGCAGCACATCTAGCTCATCAATGTTCAAGGTTGGAACCAAATGAAAATCATCATACAGATGTCGTCTTGCTTGGTCACAGTATGGGAGGCATTCTTTCTGCAGAAGTAGCGCTCCAAGAACCACAATCTGTTGCCACAGGGAAGCCCTTTCGGCACAGGATACTGGGTACAATCAACTTCGATACGCCCTTTTTGGGAATGCATCCTGGAGTCATAGTCAGTGGCATAGGAAGCTTGTTTCGTCCTGCAGATCCTCCTCCCGGACAACGGCCCAGTCAGTCATCAGTCAGTGGAGCCACTTCGCCTACTACAACCGGCGGAGCATCTGGGTCATCTCATAGCCATACTCCTTCAGTAATTGACTCTGATTCCACCTCTCAGATTAGTCTGGTGCAAAGCATCACATCGCCCTTGGCTACCCCACCACCAAATGATCCTTTCTTCAATCCTCCATTCCCAAATGATGTTCGATTACCAGAGCGGAAGGGATGGTCCAATCTGCTTCATTTTGTTAACAAACACTCCGATGGCCTCACTTCGGCAACGAAATCATATTTCATGTCACATTTGGAATTTGGGGGTGCCATGGCAGATTATCCAGGCCTGAAGAACCGTTATGATAGGCTTCGTGCATTGGAAGATGTCGATGATCTGGCGAGGCGAGGGTCTGGCTATGAGCCTCCAGTAAGGCGGATTCGATTTACCAATTATTACACAGCTAGTACTGGCAGGCCCAAGGAGCCGAAGATTCCTCCTGGGCAGGTGATGGGTGAAGACGGAAATTTGAAACCTATCGAAGCTGAGATGCAGGGCATGAACCTAGACGGTGCTGGCACTTCAACCATCTCTGTGGACGAACACGGGGATGGTACTGTCACACCGAAGCAGGTAGAGGACACAGAAGATGCATCAGTGAAGGCACAAATGGAAAATCTTGGCGAGAGTTCCGGTGTTCAGGATGACTTTCAAGAGCCTCCAGAGATGATGCATATTGACTCCATGCCTATGGAGGATG
Source organism: Lachnellula willkommii (assembly GCA_007825375.1). NCBI lineage: Eukaryota > Fungi > Ascomycota > Leotiomycetes > Helotiales > Lachnaceae > Lachnellula > Lachnellula willkommii. The sequence goes on along the minus strand of QGML01000482.1, from coordinate 3,445 downwards.
ATGAGTTTCCCGAGCCACTTGCTACCACGGAAACGGGGGCATCAGAAACACCAGCTCAAGAGATCAAGCCTAGTGTAACCGAGCCATCGCTTCCCCCAATTCCACCGGTGCCTACAGAGCCAGAGGCGATTGATCTCAGCCTATATACTGACAAAGACTCCCGTAAGATCGCAGAGAAGGAACAAAAGCGCATTATGAAAGTCTACCAACAAGCTGTGAAAGACCGAGAAAGCGCCATCAAGGACAGAAAGAAGTTGGTTGAGAAGCGAGAGAAGAAAGTTCGACAGGAGCGAGAAAAGGAACTAAAGGCCGAAGAGAAGCAGCGATTGAAGGAAGAGAAGGAAGAAGAGAAGCGTCAGGCTACGGTTAATCCTGCGCCACCCAAGGAAAGACAAGCCTCTGTGACTTCTGCGGCTAAAGACGACAAACCAAAACGAGACAAGAAATTCTGCATGCTGCCCCCAGAGTACGGCGGGAAGAGAGACAAGTGCTGGATCAGAGTGTACATGGAAGGCGTGGATGAAGTCGGGGCGCATTGCGGCCTCTTTTTCCCTGGACCACAGTATGAGAGTTTAGTCGGCGATGTCGGTGCGAGGATTGGAAAATGGGTCGAGGAAGATGCTACAAGGCGAGCTGTAATTGCTGCCGAGAGAGGCTAATGATTTATGATTATGCTTTACGACGTTGATTTCAGCTGCCATGTATTCGGAGATACCCTACCTACCTAGGTAGAAGCAATACGAAGATTTATTTAATATACTCGTGCTAATATTCCTCCCCTGCCAGAATATACCACGTTTCTAACAAGTTCCGTAAAAAGACAAGCTATCACAAAACAACCACGTCTCTATTCCGCAGTATCACAGCAAAAGTCCCCTATTCCCCTCTAGCGCCGGGAAGTTTCGGAACTCTCATTGGCTGAAAACAAAACCCCCAACGTCATCTCCACTTTTGAAGCCAAGCTACCCCACAGAATAGCTAAGACTGCATTGCTCAATGGCATCTTATTGTTTGCCCTTCAACCGTTCTCTTTAACATCTTCTTTCTTCTTGCACACGTAATGTCTCAATTGGACTCAAATCCCCTCTCCCAGCTATAACACCTCGAAATAGGTAGAAGAATGGCGACCCAAGCCAGCACATCAAATACCTACAGCTTGCCCACCGCTCTCCCCCACTCCCACTCCCACTCAGCAAATGCGCATGCCCGTAAATCATGGCGTTCAAGACTCAACTTCCTCTCCCACTCCCCATCGCCTGATCTCCGGCAAGAACCCACCAGAGAGAGCACCGCACGGAGCTCCTCCAGTAGACATGTAGCGAAATGGTGGAAAATACGCCTGTTTCGGGGTATGGTTAATGATGTTAGGAGGAGAGCGCCGTTTTATGCAAGTGATTGGCTTGATGCGTGGGATTATCGGGTGGTGCCTGCTACGGTTTACATGTATTTTGCCAAGTATGTTTCGGAACATTTCAATTTTCTCTCTTGTGGTACTCTTTATTTTATTTAAAAAATTTCTGTTTAATTCCTAGAATCAAGTTGGGAGTGCATGTGGAGTATGTTGGAAGCAAGCAAGCTAATGAGGGGATTAACGATTATAGTATTTTACCTGCATTGGCTTTCTCGCTCGATATGTAAGTCTATCATATCAATCTTTCCTCGCCTGAGATGAGGGGTTTGTTGGTGGGGAGAGGTATTGATTGATTGGGGGTGATATTTAGGTTTACGAAAACGAATATGAGTTTTGGTGTTAATGAAGTGCTGCTTGCTTCTGTGTTGGGGAGTGTGGTGTTTTCGATCTTTGCTGCGCAGCCGTTGGTTATTGTTGGGGTTACGGGACCGATTACTGTTTTCAATTAGTGAGTATATCGTATCATATCGTATCATCCCCGGAAGAAAGAAGAGAGGGAGGGAGATAGATGGCTGACGGGGTGATATGATGAAAGTACGGTATACGACATCATGACGCCAACCGGGACGAATTATTTTTCATTCATGGCATTAATCGGCCTGTAAGTCCTACAATACCCCTTTCTCATGTGACAGACCCGAGGAAAATAAATTTAATGCCAAAGATCTAATAATAACGTAGATGGTCCCTAGTAATGCACTGGATCCTCGCCATAACCAACTCCTGCAACGCCCTGAAATACGTAACGCGATTCTCCTGCGACATCTTCGGCTTCTACGTCGCCTTCATCTACCTGCAAAAAGGCATCCAAGTGCTCACCCGCCAAGGCTCCTCAGAACCCTTCTACCTGTCCATCGTCATCGCGCTTCTAGTCCTCGTCGTCGGCTACCTGTGTGGGGCTGTTGGCGGAGGCTCATTGTTCCAACATTATATCAGAGTGTTTGTTAAGGATTATGGCACGCCCCTGACGGTGGTGTTCTTTACGGGGTTCGTGCATATTGGGAAGATGAGAGATATTAGTCTGAGTACGCTGCCGACGAGCAAGGCGTTTTTTCCGACGACGGATAGGGGGTGGTTTGTGCATTTTTGGGATATCAGGGTTTCTGACGTCTTTATTGCTATCCCATTTGCCATCCTACTAACCATTCTCTTCTACTTTGATCACAATGGTATTCCTCCCTTTCCCTTCCCCTTTCCCTTTCAGCTATATGACAAGTCCTAACAAGAAATAGTATCATCCCTCATAGCCCAAGGCACCGAATTCCCCCTCCGCAAACCCGCCGGCTTCCACTGGGACCTCTTCCTACTCGGCCTCACAACCGGCGTAGCCGGCCTCCTCGGCATCCCCTTCCCCAACGGCCTGATCCCCCAAGCACCCTTCCACACCTCGTCCCTGTGCGTAACAACCGTCGTTGCAGACCCCCACGAAGACGGCGCCCACAAAGGCCACGTCACCACCAAAACCGACCACGTCGTCGAGCAGCGCGTCTCGAATCTCGCGCAGGGCCTGCTCACGCTGGGTACCATGACGGGCCCGCTCCTCGTCGTCCTGCACCTGATCCCACAGGGCGTGCTCGCCGGTCTGTTTTTCGTCATGGGCGTACAGGCCCTCGAAGGCAATGGCATCACGCTCAAACTCCTCTTCCTCTGTAAAGACAAGCGCCATACCGCGGCCTCGGAACCCCTCACCAGAATCCGCCGGCGCCTCGCCATCTGGGTCTTTGTCGCTATTCAGCTGCTTGGCTTCGGCGCTACGTTCGCCATCACGCAGACGATTGCCGCGGTGGGGTTCCCCATTATTATCCTGTTGCTTGTTCCGGTGCGGACGTTTTTGCTGCCGCGGTGGTTTTTTGAGGAGGAGTTGAGGGTCTTGGATGCGCCGACTGCGAGTCCGTTTACGATGGTCAGTGTAGGGGGGAATTTTGGCGAGAGTGTGGGGGATTTGACGATGGCGGGTGGCGATGGGAATGGGAGTGGGGGAAATAGTGGGGAGGGAGTCCTTGTTGGTGGCGGGAATGGCGAAGAGGAGAATAG
>QGML01000481.1:0-16877 GCA_007825375.1 Lachnellula willkommii | reverse complement strand
GTGGAACTACATCTGGGCGATCAACCGGCTCTTGTGTCCTCGTTGGCGGCGCCTCAGTCAACACCCACACCAACGCCAGCTCCTCAGCCGGAAGCACCTCAGCCGGACAAGAATCTCTGTCATGGTATTAGCGGAGACTACTGGGTCATGTCCCGCGATGTCGCGGTGGACAACGCTAAAGACTTCTGTGGCCAGACTGACCAGACAAAGACGTACAATATGGGATCTGTTAATCAGCTTGAACTGTCCGTCAAGAAGCTTGGTGACGACCAGAAAGGCCCGAAAGACTCTCCAGACTGTGCCGCACGATTCCAGAATGTTGTCATTGATGGCTGCGATGGCACAGACAAGCTTAATAACCCTCACAACTACAAATTCGGTTCGACTTTAACAACGGGCGATGGGTGGGAATACAAAATGACGCCGCTGGCAAAGCAAGTTAACGAAGTTAGCTGCGATGTCTCGTACAAGTTCTGGTACGACGCTGTCGAGATCCGCGGCAAGAATTTTCCCGATGCCAAGCTGGGCGCCAACGGCGAGGGGCTTCACGACCAGCTGTCCGGCTGCGGTGACGTGACCAAATGGCAATTCGAACAAACTTCAGATGATTGCTGCTTCCAATGGTTTGCGTCAGGACAGCTACCGATCGGGACGAAGGCCTGTGTCGGCCATGCGGTTCAGTCAGCCGGCGCCTCTGGCGATGATAATTGCCACGGCCCCGGCAAGCGCGATGTGAACGGCACTAACTGTATCGATAATTGGCCGGGGTATGGCGACAATAGTAGGCATGTCTTTAGGAACGACACGCAAGTAAAGAGGGGCAGCATTCCGGCGTTGCCTGGCTATAGGGATCAAGGCACATATGTTTTCCGGAACGGCAGGAAGACGACTAGGTAGGTATGCTGCACCAAAGGGGAGTTCAAGTGAAGTTATACATAGATTTCCTATACATTAATTGCATCCTCTTCTGGGTCGACATTTGTAATCAGAGGAAGGTGCAAATCTCGTACGAGATGGAAAGACTTCGATTTAACTCTATAACAAGTTTAAACAAATGTAAAAGTATAATAATCCTCAAAACACTAAGAATCGCAAATAAGTCATGACGCAAGAGCTTTTCTGTACTGCATGTTCGTAACATTTCCGATATAGCCCACCAGCATATAACTCAGAAGGACAGAACAGAGGAACTTCCAATAACTTGGCCCCCAGACATTGCGTCTACGTGGACAAATCCGGTTGCATTGGCAAGGGTTGCATTGGTCTCGAAACCTGTGCTGGTGACGTTTTTCCACTTATGTAACGTATCTGCGGATGATCCTGTTGAGATCGCCCAGCTTGTAATGTTTGTCGCCCCATTCCAGCTCATATACAGAATACCATTCTGTACTACGAGTGCTGGCGATGTACCCGTCGGGACTGCATCCCACTCCAATCTATACCCCCTGTAGCTCTCGGCGGTGCTTTCGGTGCTGTTCACATCACCAAACTGGATGGTCATTCGCACATCTCCGTCTGGACCATATTCTTTCATGACGGGAAGCTGGCCATAGTCCATAAATGTATTGCCATTCGGGAGTGAATTGAAGGCGCCTTGTGTCTCTACATAAAGGATTTCGTTTGGATCGAACAAGTTTTGGAGAAGTGTTGCAACTTTAGAAGTCAGATCAAGAGAGAATTGCAAACCTCTTGTTGTCTGAAGAGGTTGTCCGGTGACGCCATTAGCATTGTCGAACATAGTCAAGACAAGAGAATTGCTAGTAACATTTGCGGCTCGGACATGATGTTCCCAGGACTTGTAAACTAAATCAGAGCAAGTCTCGATAGAAAGGGGCCGCAGCTTGAAGACTTACAAAATTCGCCCCTGTCGGCAAATGGAAATCACCACCTGTAGAACCCTAGACATATATATTAGAATACTAAATCCAATGATAACTCATAGTTGAGGAGGACATACCTCAAACTGCCATTGAATGTCCCCGGCAGCGCTTAGCATAAAGCTTGTCCAAACATTTCTCCCGTTAATCAAGTATCCAGTGCCAACTTTCTGGACTGAATTGATGTGAAACCAGTCAAATGGGTTCTCTTCGGTCCCTGAAACATCACCAGATTCATTCAACGCCAATTTAGAAGAATTGATTCCAATACCAGACGCCAAGGCACTCCAGGAAAACAAAACCTCTTGTGTCTGGATGTCGATTTCGTAAAATAAACTATCCGCAACCCATCCATCTACAGCTCCACCCACTGATCTGAGATTTGCTTGGGTTAGATTATAAGCTGTAACCAGCAGTGTTGCTTCATTGGTGATATAGGATTCATGAAGATCGGCTTGACACTCAAAAGTGCCATTGCCGATGATAGTTAGGCCAAAGTTTGGGCATATATCGAAAATTTGATTATAACCCGTATCCAGGATTTGAACATGCCCATAACCGTGGCCTTCGATCGCAACGTTCGCGGATCCTGTGCCGTTCCAGTAGTGCATAACAGGTGCGCCATATAATGTTTGTACAAAGAGGTTGCTGGATATAGCCGAAGGGCTGCTCCAGATGAGATTACCGTCGTCGTCGATAATAATGGCCAGCTCACTGGTGCTGCTATCAGGTGTGAGAAATATAAGACCCGGTGCAAGAGGTTGTCCGGATTTTGTGATTTCAAAGACTGGAGGGGTAGAATCGATGGTTTTGAAGCTTTGGGATGGCCATGCCACAGTGCTAGCAATGAAGAAAGGCAAAGCTGCGAGGAAAGGCTTTAATCCGTACATGATAAAGACTAAGATATGATCAGTTTAACAAGAATGCGAGTGCTGTTAATGAATAGAAAATAGCTTTGCCTTTATCTTTCCAGAGACTCTTTATATAGATAGAATCACAAGATTACCGGGTTTTAGTAGGTAAAATCAAATTCCCGAACTCGCTGCCATAGAAAAATTCCGAGGATTTGACTCGTAATTATATTATCAATATAAGATAATATGACGTATTTGTTCCAAAAGGATGTTGAAGTAAAATACAGCTGAGTAGAAGTTCGCATAAAAGGCTATATATGGTTATACGCTAATGTATGACCTAGGAGAAAAGACCAATGCGCATTCTAATTAGTAAAAGGCACTAGTTTGAATTTAGTATCCTTTGCGATAGTTATGATATGACAACCTTTCTATATTATGAGAGTCCTGATCTCTGTTCATCATTGTGTGCGAGACCTAGGGATGCAAGGTCTCTGACTGCTTGAAGCTGGAAGCTCTACCGCCGAAATAGAGTCGAGAACTTTTCCTGGTAATAGAACTTGTATCGTAGGGTCTTGGGTCGACGATCCAAGTACGGAAGCAGGCTGCGTCTGAGCATATATTGTATTAAGCAAAGAGATACCGCTCTCTTGATCCAGTCCTGAACTAGAAGAATTTGGATGTTGTACTAAAGATGTGTTATTTATAGGCAATACAGGACCTTGAGTTTGACGAGATTGTTTCTTTCGGTAAAACAAGCTAGAATACATGATCGATTTGGCTTTTTTGGCTACTACGAGTAGACAGATTCAGTTGGTTTCCAACTGAGGAGGATGATATAATTGGACTCACACTGGAACTCCTTTAAGCAGACATGGAGGAACGATGTTACCACGGGGGCCCATATGAAGAGGGCCAGAATCTGCCCATACGAGAACGAGCCAACCAGATCCCAACTCCCTCCGACCCTTTGTTCAAGGTTGCGCCACTGCCAAAGAGCCATCATTCCAATGCACATATTTATTCAAGCAAACATTGAATATGCATATCTCAGCCTTATAAATATGGGGGGGGGATCTGCGCCTAGTATAGAGTTGGGGGCGTCTGGGGTAGCATCTATATCTAAAAAGGGTATAGTAATCGCTTCCGCTGTTTATTGGGATCGACAGATTAAGGGACTGTTTAGTAACCGCCAGATACTAAGAATCGGTGGTATCGCGCGTTGGCTTAGGTATATAAAATGAAAGTGTAAAACACGCTCGGAGAATAAGCGGCAAATACCATCTACAACGCCGCTAGGTTTCCGGTACCACCCGCTTGAGTATGGAGTGAAAACAGTGTATCTGGTACGGCTTGAATGAAAGTCATGATAATATAGCCTAACTAACCCCCAACTCCCCTTTCACACCTTCAACATCCCCCTTGTTTGCCTTTCCCCAATCAACCCCTAACCCAACACCCTTCGCCACAAAAAGCTCCTCAGCTACCAAGCTTCGAATCGTGGGGTATGGATGGAGCAGCATACTTGTCAGCTTCTTCAATGCCTCCATACCACCATAAAGTTTCACAGCTGCCTCAAGCTTCCGGACATTTTTCGTCTGGTAATGCGCTCTTTGAACAAACATAAACATCTGTTTCTCAAATCGGGCGATCCCCATGTCGAAAAGAAATCCCATAACCTCCATCGCCGAGACTTGGACCCTCTCATTTTTCATTACTGTAAACACCGTTTCACATACCAGCTCCCCATGGCCAAAATCCACTAGGGCAGCCCTACTCGCACGCACAACATCTTCGGACCCAGCATCTGCTGACACAACATATCCTTCAAACAAGCTTACCATCTCGTCGGACTGCAGGGCCAGGTTCAAGAAGTAGGCAAAGTATTCCTGCAAAGGCAATATCGGCGCTCCCAATGCTCTTTGCCCCTCAGCTCGCACTTTGTCAAGTTTCTCAACCGAGACCCGTAAGAGTTTCCCGAAAAGAATCTTTTCTTTCAGAGCTCCAGCCGCCTTTGCAGCCTCGATCCGCGAGAGTGACCCAATATCACCCCGCGCATCTGTCGTGTAATCATCCAAGCCCTCCCCAACGATAGCCACACAATGCGGGAGGGCCATGCTAGTCTTCAGAGCCAACAGGATCGTAGAACATATCTCGATATCATGGCGCTTTTGTCCTACAGCCCACCTCAAACGCACGACTTCCAAGATTTGCTGCTGCTGAGCGATGGGAAAAGCTTTTAGAAGCGCCCGTAGGTACACCTTCCCTTCCCCGTTGCGATTGCTGCTGCTAGCACGTTGAACCCAGTCAAGAATGATTAATGATCTCTCGGTGGAATCAAGCAAGAATAGAAAACGGGCGGCAGCTTCAGATACAGGGTCTATGTCGTCGAGTGCAAGGAAACGTGAAAGAAGATTACGTATTGTTTTGGAGATCCCCTCGTTTGGACGACAGGCCTGGGCGCTTTCGTATAACTCCTTGAGGGTACCCATGTACCTGGTGACGTGTTCAAAAGATGCATCAAGGTCCAATGACGGAACCTCGAGGAAATAATCAACGTTATCTTGATCTTTCACGCCAGGTAGGGAAAGTGAGCGGAATGCGACATCCGCGCGCAGAACAGGATACATCGCGAGCATTAGACGACTTGACGATTCTGCTAGAAGCTCTGGAGACTTGGAGGTCTCAAAGGTACTGAGAAACTCGAATATTGAACCTTCAAACGTGCTAAGACTAAGAACAAAATGGTGCAAGTCGCCCCCGAGTCCCGACTTGATGTCTGAAACATTTAACTCCAAACCATCAATCACCGAGGCCATACACAATATTAAACCATGTGCTTCTCCAACTTCTCGTACTGGCAAAGACCGTAAACGAGAAGCTAGGTCGGTGATAATCAAATGGATTTTAGTGTAATCCGGGGTGGTCCACACCACACGTCCAAAACCGGTAGCAATTGTCCTTCGCATTGTACCGTCAATATCCTGCACACCGCGCCATCCGAGCAGAGCCAGCTTAAGCCCCTCGTAGTAGTGACTTGACAATCGAGCAGCCTGTGATGCCGTCTCCTGTACAGCCCTTGAGCGTAGGGCAACGGAATGATAATCAACCACTTGTACAACTTGGATGCCTTCCTCGACAGTATCCGGATGACGTCCAATCAGCTCCTGGAGAGCAGCGGAAGCCCCGCGTCGGATATTCCCAGCAGGATCTAGACATCCAGATATCACCAATTCAGTGGCAAGACACTGAAGGGCAGAAGCTTTTTGTGGGCAGCTAAGAGCTGCAGCTCTGATCTTCACAAAACTCAATTCCTTCGTCGTGAACCTTCGAGCCAGTGCCCAAATCCCGAAACAAGATGCGTCACGAACATTTGCGCCGATGGAACTTCCCGACGTAGATCGCTGTTCGAATGAAAGACCAATGGCAAGATAGGTGAGAATGCTGTCAAGACTTTCTAAGGGTACAGAGCGACGATACAAAAGATGCGAGAGTGTCAAGATCAGGCCGTGCCACTCCAGTGGGTTAGCATTGGATATATGGAACCCCCGGTTGTTGGCTGGTGGTTCGAGCCACTTCACACCAGCTTCAAGAGAATCAATGACCGCCTCTACAACTTGTGCTGCCATTTCAGGTTCCAATTTCAATGCGACCATACTTAAGGCCTTGCTTGCAGCAAGCCGGACAGGCGTAGCTGGATCAGAAATATATTCCAAAAGAGTCCCGATGATAGACTCCACCCTCTCTGAGCCTTCTGGGCTACTGGAAAGGTCAAGAGCAGCGATAGACCGGAGTACCTTGATCACAGTCTTTCGGGCTACTGCTGAACTCTGAATGGTCCTAAAAACAATGTTTTCTGAGCTCGAGATGTCTTGAGAGAGCTGGAAAATGGAAGGGAGAAATGAACTCATATCGCTAGTACCAATGGATGATCTCAGAACGCCGGCAATGAATGACAGAATTCCAATGTAGTGATACGCTGGCTGGATGACTTCCGATGGTTGAAGCTCGAGAATTGCCCACCGAACCAAGGACCGCAAAATGCCAAGGTGTTGCATATCCCTGCGAGTTGCTATGCGTACGAGGAGAATCTTGGCCGCATCTCGCTCTTTACCCGACGAAGAGAGGTATCGGATGGCCAGTGGTATGACTCGTAAAGCTACAGCTGGAACGTTGTCTGGCCATTCCAGGTGGGGAACGGCAGCTTGAGTGATATCAACAGTGTCTGCAGACGAGATAGAAGCCAAATCAAAGGGTGCCAGCAGGAGCTGAGAGAGCCAGAGAAGGGTGATATACCGTTCCTCCCAGGCCCACGCATCTGACGTGGTAGCAGACTTGCCGCTGCCTGCTTCAATGGCAGAAAGTAGAAGCTCGAGATGCCTGGTCTCCGTGCTCAGAAAGCGCACAATTACCTTTTCTCCTCTGATCTTACAAAATGTGTATAGAAGCCTGCATATTGAGCGCGAGACTGGGACCAAGAGTTGTGAGTCGACGGCATGCTGGTTCTTCGAGGGGGGGGATTGTAAGTATGCGAGAAAGGCATTTGCAAGGATGGGAACGAGCTTGTCGAGGTGAGGGTCGAGGAGCTGAGGTAGTTCTTGGAAGGGCTCTAGCTAAGGTATTCATTGAACATTAGCCATAGTTCTGTAAATGTCAATATACAAAGATAGGGAGCCCATACCAAGATCACCAGTCTGTCTGTCGCTCGGACTCGTACGCGGCGGCGCACTTTGGCCTTGCCAGAGCTGGTAGTCTTCCATAGAAATGGCTTCAGAGAACTGTCCAGGTCAGCCAGCAGATCTGCAGAGGCTCTCTGGAGCTTTATATCGCGGTCGTCTTCGGGTGCATCCATGCCTTGGGCGCCAGAGCTGGCATTTGCGGGCTTTTGGGCGGCCATGATGATCTGATATCAGGTATCGAAGGTCGACAGGATATAACTAGGTAGGTAGGTACGCAACTGTAGTTGTAGTTGTAGTAGTTGCATCCACATCTGTAAAGGTCTCTAACAGAGATGTTGCTCAGCTATACGGAGGTAGTAAAGAATTGGGCTGCTGACGAAATTGATCTTCGCATCCCGAGCCTGAAACGACAGCCTAAAAGCGGCATGTCCAGCCCCCAGTCCCCTTGATTCAGCCCCTGGAGCCCCGCCGCTCCTCTCCCCTCCCCCACCTACCGTATCGAGCGATCGTGTCTTTTGCACCTATAGATACTTACGAAGTAGGTACCTAGGTTACGTTGAAGCTCGAATTCTTCACTATATTACACCACAACTTGGGTTTAGATACAGTGAAAGTGCATTGTATTGTACTACTCGTATTTGAGTCGTTATCATGTCCGTCACCCAGCTCAATCATTTTGTTCCAAATATGCTAAGTACAAGCTCTTCCAAATCCGGCTCAGTCATCCCTCTGATTCCCAGTACACTATTATGCACGTGCTCGAACTTATTGCCATACTCAGGAGCATAGATGGCTCGCCTGAGGAGATTGAGCATGGTCGTTGGTCCTATTTTCTTCGTCTCTACCTCCTCGAGAGCTTGCTTTTCCAGCTCCGCAGTAGCGACTTCCTTCACTTCCCATTCTTCGCCAGGGGTCAGTGCCTGGGCCAATTTCAGCAAGTGTTTCTGCGATACATCGATATCCTTGACCCAGACTGCCCGATCAGCCGTCTCTGGAGGATGAGTAAGGATCCTTCGGACTGCTTTTCCGATCGTTGACAAGCGACTTGTACTGAACAGTTGATCGCCGCCATCATACAAATCCGCTTTCCTGTCCTTGAAATTGAAGAATGTCCCCTTCCTCAAGCCCCAGTCCAGGAATGGCCCTGTGTAGACCAATGTGTAACTGACGAGTCCCTTCACGGCAAGTTCATCCAGGTACTTTTCAATCTCAACCTTGGCAGCGTAGACAGGTAAGCCGCGTGTCTTGACGTTGTGGAGATCGCACCCAAATTCCGATGGAATGATGCGTTTCACTCTTGCTTTGACAGCTGCGTCAATGAGCCGCTTCTGCGCTGAAACCGCGAGAGATGCTACGGTTGATACCAAGGCGTCTTGTCCTTCCAACGCCGCGACCAATGAATCCAAGGAATCAAAGTCTACTTTGATAAATTTGACCCCAGGAGGGCCGGTACTGGTGCTCGATATTCGACTAAGGACGGTGATTTCGAAGAGGTTAGATGCGAGAAGCTCTTGAAGTACCACGGCGCCCAGATTCCCAGTGGCCTATAGTAGTATTATGAGACTGACGGGACTTGACATAATCTTGAGTACTCACTCCGACCAACGCGATCTTTTTGTAAGTTTCGTAAGGCATGATTTAGATTTTGATGGAAGCAATGGATAATTAAAGTAAACAAGAATAAATTCAAGTGCGAAAGAAGTCGATGGCAGGGAAATTTATACCCTCGAATGTAGAGATACGGAGTTATTTTCATCCGCTCCTGCGGAGTACTTTCATGTAGGGTGATTTCTATCACGCGATGTTGTTTGCGCCATATGGTTCCATCACGCTATTAGCCGTAGCAAAGTAATTCGCTACTACGGCAGTTGTTATTTTGACCGTGGAGAGATGTAGATAGAAAACGTTCGGGTGTAAGGATACACTATCACATCCGCAACTTCGTCCTTGAATCCCGAAGGAATGCCTCAAACAGCGTGCGGCCAGTCAGGCTGCACTGCAGCAGGAGAGAAGTTGAATGCCGCAGAGTACGGAGTACGGAGTAATGCATATAAAAGTATATGCTCTGAGAATATCACTAGATGTAGGGTTCCCAAGAATCATGTATACCTACCTAGGTAGGTAAAACCGTACATTAGGGTTACCGTCAAAACATGTTACGGAGGTACGCGTCTGCGAGCCCTGAGCCTAAGGTAAATTTACTCCCTACCCCTACCCCTACCGTACCTTGATTTAGATTCAGCCTCCGTGACAGCGTGATGGGAAAGCTTAAAATGATTACAACAGAAAAACTGCATCGAATGATGTACAGGTACGAGTACTACTACTTCTACTGTAGACCAGGTAGCATGGGACGGGAACTAATTTCGTCAAGCTGTTTTACAGTACCTGTATATCTTCCGTCTCGTCTGATCCCGTCGCTCCTTCCCTTATTCGCTCAATCTGACGCTTGCTCCTTCCCATCTCATACTTTGAAATACTCGAATATATCACAACACCATCACAGAATTCATTGGCCTTCTGCTTATGCCAGCATGCATACCCACCTACGGTAGGCAGAATGTGGTTGTGGCTAAGATTTCCCCCGCAATGCCGTCAGGGGTACAGTACAGTATTATTCGTCTAAAAGCACGTTTTCTCCGTCCTGGCCTGGCCTGGCAACCTGTCGTGATGGTGTGAGGCGCATCGCATCATAACATTCACCGACTCAGCTTCTTAATCCTTTTCTCTTCTATCTTGTCCTACCTACCTAGGTACCTGGCATCTTTCAATTCAATCGTCTCCCAGGCAGTGACAACAGAATGGGCAAAATGTGGAGTCAGTTGGTCCCCCCAACGCCGCAGTTCACGGAGAAGGACCTCCCAGACCAGACGGGCAAAGTAGAATCCCCTGGCCCCCAATTGAGTCCGAGGCTAATCGCCACTGCAGGTCTTCATTGTCACAGGCTCGTCCAGCGGCGTTGGTCAAGAACTAGCCCAGATTCTCTACGCCCATAATGCAAAAGTCTATATCGCTGCGCGATCCGCCGAGAAATCCACACGAGCAATCGAGTCCATCAAGACAAACTTCCCCAACTCCAAAGGACAATTGGTCTATCTCCACCTCGATCTCGACGATCTGACTACCATCAAGGCCTCCGCCGAAGAATTCTTGAGCAAGGAAGAGAAGCTAGACGTGCTGTGGAATAATGCTGGAGTCATGGTCCCACCTCCCGGCAGCGAAACCAAACAAGGATATGAACTCCAACTGGGCACAAACAATCTCGCTCCGTTCTTGTTCACCAAACTGTTGACCCCGATCTTGATCAAGACGGCCAAGTCAGCCCCAACCGGAACCGTGCGAGTCGTATGGGTCTCTTCTTCTGCTGCTGAAAACTTTAGTCCCCGGGGTGGAGTGGAGATCAACAACCTGGACTACAAGAGAGACCAGCGCCCGTCGACCAAGTACGGAATCAGCAAGGCTGGGAATATCTTTCAAGCCACCGAATACGCTAAAAATCATGGCAATGAGGGAATCATCAGTGTGGTATGTTGACTTTGATACGTGCAAAGCCAGCCCATGCTAACATCCAAGGCCTTAAACCCAGGGAATTTGAAGTCAGAGCTCGCACGCCACACATCGTCCTTTATACAGTTTATACTGAATTTAATTACATATACTGCTATCCATGGCGCGTATACTGAACTGTTCGCGGGCCTCTCGCCGGAAGTCACACCTGCCAGGAATGGTGCATGGAGTAAGTTCCCCTCGTTGTTTGAATCCACCATTGCTGACTTGAAAAGTCCAACCTTGGGGTCGTTTCGCAGAGCTGAGGCAAGACGTCGTGGATTCAATCAAGAGTGAAGCGGAAGGGGGTACTGGAGTAGCGGCTCGATTCTGGGAATGGAACGAAGAACAGGTGAAAGCCTACCTTTGATGTTGCCGCATCTGGAACTTGCAGCATCATAGGCCTCCTTTCTTCCCTCCGGAATGCATTTTCGATACCGACTCGGCTATGCCAAGTGCTATCATGAGATTCTTCCCATTCTTCAAAGATATGGGGCCCCTGTAAATACACTGAGTGGTAAGCTACATGCGACAGCATAATTTGGCATATCTACTGCCTCGGCAATCTTCAAATCTCCTGCTACACTTGCAAGCATATAACCCTAGACCCTGGTCAAGCCCTTCTCACCCACCAACCAATTTATCAAGCCCCTCACAGCTTTCCTGCTTGCCTCCCTCAAATCGGCATCGATGCCCAACGCGACATACTCTCCCCTGGTCTCCACATCCGTTGCTCTAGTTGGTTTGGTAATATAATGCGGACTGACTATCCACGGCTTCCTCTTCTCAACAGTTAATTTGACCTTGGCCTTCATTGGCGTCTCAATTGCAGTTCCACAAACTTCGCCATCTCCCTGCGCTGCATGTCCATCTCCACAGCTAAACAACGCCCCTTTGACCTTGACAGGTAAGTACAACATCGATCCGAGTCCAATATGTTTGCAATCGATATTCCCACCCGTATCATATGGCGGGATCGTACTGAACTGGCCCTCTTCCTCATGAGCAAGTCCCACAACACCGAGGAACGGTCGGATGAGGATGTGAATGCCTTCCTTGAACACCGTATACCCCTCTTTCTTATGGGTTTCCAAATCCCAAATCTTCAAAGCCGCCTCAGGAAACTCATCCGATAGCAGGCCAAACCCAAGTCTTTTAGGTAGCACAGCTGTCCACCCGTAAGTTGCGGTTTGCAAGTCCAAAAACTCAATCCTCAGCACATCTCCTGGCTCGGCCCCATTCACATAGACAGGTCCAATAGCCGGGTCAGCAAATGCGGTATTGAAGTTGGCAACATCTGCAGCAGTGGAGGTAGGTGTGAACTGATTGTAGCCTCCATCCATGAGATCAAACGTGACTTCGGTACCAGAGTCAACCGTATGCACTGGTTTCAGCGCGTTATCCCATTTGAAATGTACTTGACTTTGAGAGACGTGGAATGAGTGCGACATGACGTTCTGATGCCTTGGTACTAAATATTGAGTATTGTGGAGTGGTGATGTTAGGCATCGTCAATATAAATCGACCAGTCCGGGAAGCAAGGCGGGGTAATGCTACATGGTACTTGGATCACACGTCTCTCTAGATCAATATTATTAACTCCTGATGCTGCTGCATAGGTAGGTAGTTATACTGCTTTGTAATATGCTTTGTAAAATACTGGTAGAGGTAAATGATTCCATGTACACTGATGGCCCGAAGAATAAGCAGTGCTTCGGGACCAGGTCTGGTCTGGAACTGCACGATACTGGGAAATTGATTACTTTACTGCAATTCTGTGGTGGTGACACTTCCCCTCTTCGGATACTGTACTCGTACTCGTACCGGATGTGCAATTAGTGCATGCAGTAGTATCCTTCTTGCCGGGACCAACATAGAACAACTCGCATTCTACATCCAACCCTTACTGCGTACAGGTTGATTATACGAAGTACTTTGTAAGTTGTAGGCTGCCGTGAGGAAACATGAACTGTGTTACTCCATACTCACGCCGTACGGAAGCGTTTTCTTCCCTCGAGAACAGAACCCGGAAATTCCCCGCAGTCCCCACCAGCCCCCAGATCCTTCGGCGCAACAAGTTCCTTCTTGTCCGTACTCCGTACTCCGTACTGTATTGCGCTCCCACGCGTGGCACCCCAGTCGGTCGGCCACTGCAACTCTGCAACCGAATGCAACCTGGTGAACTGTACTGTGTGCTGGGGATCTGCACCCACCCTCTTCCACACGTCGTGATAATGTCACGGGCAGCTACAGCACTTGTACAGTAGTATGCTGATCGTTATCGTCATCGTTCATTCGGGGTATCCCTTTAGCATGGCCCCCCCTTGAGCCCGACCACATCTCTGGGAATTCCAAGGGCATCGGTTCTTTACCAATACAGTAGTAAGTTCAGTGTCGGGGACTACGGAGTACGACGCTGGACCTTGATCTTAAGTCAGGCTTGATAAGAATCAGGTGAGGGTGAAGACACCAGCGCTACAGAGGCTGTCTTCAGTGGAGTAACAGGTACCTACACACGAACTCTACGGAGGTAATACCGAGTACTTCCTCCGTAGATAGCAGCCGCGTCTGAGATGCTCCCACCAATCACAGGCCAACTACCACCTATCAGTACTCCGTAAGAAGATTTTTCCAGAGAGCCACGACTTGATTGGACTTACTAGGGACTTGCAACTGGCAGGTTGCGGGGCGTAGATCCTACTGTACCATCCCAGATCCTCTGAACTGTACTGTACAGTCATCCTGGAAGTAGATCCTAGGAACCCAAATAAGTACTAAGGTAAGTTGGGATCGTTTCCTGGAGACTCTGCTGCGCCGCGCCCACGGTTATGGCTGCCAAGTGGTCCGCCCCCCGGCTTCCAAGTTCCAACCGCCTCAATTGACAGTGTGCTGCCCACAATTGATTACCATGGACCTATCCCGTGAGCCTTTCCAGAGTTATCCCACGAGAGTTCGGCTGCAAGCGTTATCTTTGCGACGAGTCAAAATCTGCAAACCCTCTAGGCAATCTGTCGTGTGCCGACGCCCGGATTCCTTCAAAGGCCTAAGGTAGGAACATTCGTCCATCTTTCTCCCCAACGTCTGTCTTGTCAGTTCTTGTTACCTTTGCGTCAGACAACGTTGCGTTGGACATTGTATTATTCTGTGCCCATAGTGAAAGTAAGAGCTTTGGAAGAGTTTTTTAAAGAAAAAAGAAAAAAGGAAAAGCGGAAAAAGGAAAAACGAATCTCAAACGTCGACATCAGCAATTCTGCCAGTCAGATAACTGCTGCGGCATAAACCGCCCATAGGATCACACTGCTACGGTAGCAACCTTCAGGCTTCAACCCTAGTCGATCAATCACTGATTTGCTACAACGTCAGGGTTCGAGGCCCAGCCACAACGACCAGCAATTCTATCCTTAGCCATAGCCTTGTGCTCCTGTGTTCCCTTCACCTTCAGCTCTACTCCGTAATATCTCAATTCGCCGAGGACCGTCTGTCTTGCTGTTCTTTGATCATTGTTGGATCATTCACGTCTTCCCCCAAGGCCCAAACAATCCTATTGTTGTTCTGATCCGAAGCAGCAGCCAGCCGTAGCCTCACGACCGAAACCCTGGGATTGTCTCGCGATAGCGTTCCTCCAGGCCCCCAGGCCCAGGGCGCAAACCTCCGTGTGACCGCGCGCGACAGTTGTCATGCCCCATCACATGCGACAAAATCTTCAAAGACATCTTTTACCGTTATCAAGAAGTCCCGGCCGGAATGCGATCAACTGACGGTCCTGGATCTAGAGGGCTACCTTTGCGAATCAACACAACTCCTCGCTCGTCCCCTCTGCGGAGGTAGGCGGGCGTGGCAGTGGCAATCAGTATGGGAATCTATTCCTCCCCACCCCCGGCT
The DNA here is from genome assembly GCA_007825375.1 of Lachnellula willkommii. Taxonomy (NCBI): domain Eukaryota; kingdom Fungi; phylum Ascomycota; class Leotiomycetes; order Helotiales; family Lachnaceae; genus Lachnellula; species Lachnellula willkommii. The sequence continues at coordinate 2,039 of QGML01000481.1, read as the reverse complement.
CGACAGTTCTACCAAGATAAACCGACCTTATTAGTCTGTTGGTGGTGTACGATTTTTGCTGCGTTTATTATAATTGTTCGAGTATGCGGCCGATTCATTCGATCGGAACGCTTGTTCAAGGAGGACTGGATGGCATTTGTCTGCATAATACCACTTTTCCTACGAATGGGAGTCGTTCATGTGGTACTCCTGTACGGGACTAATAATACCATCACGACGGGCCTCAGCGACCAGGAAATCTATCACAGGTCCATTGGTAGTAGGCTCGTCTTGGTCTCGAGGATCTTCTATGCAGCAACGTTGGTGTAACCTGAAAATCCGTCAGATATCATTTTACTAACTACATTCCAGGCTTTGGATGCTTAAACTCACAATCAGTGAGTTCTTTAAGCGGCTGATATCCAGTATCTGGAGAGAATCCCACGAACGAGTGCTCATATGTATACGATGGTTCTTCCTCCTTACATTTGTTTCGGTAGTGATAGCAGACATTGCCGAGTGCCAGCCATTCACTCATTACTATCAAGTTGTGCCAGATCCAGGACCAAAATGTCGACAAGGCTACGCCCAACTGTTGACAATGGGAGTTGCCAATGTCATAACTGACTTACTGCTTGTTCTCTTCCCGATTCCCATTATCATCCGGTCGAAAATGGGGTTGAAAAGGAAGGTTCAGTTGGTTCTCCTGTTCGCCGGATCTCTTCTACCGGCGGGAACAACGCTATTCCGAATCCCCAATATCATCGATCGGCATGGCAGTCAACAGTATCGATCGCTCCTTGCGTCAGTCGAAATATTGTTTGCGACCGTAATTGCGAATTCATTAGTTTTAGGGTCTTTCATCCGGGATAGAGGAGTCAAGAAACAAAGATGGAAGTTTGGATCGATGAGCGACAGTATCGAGAGGACCGCGAGTCGAAGGGGCACAGTCACGAGGCAGTGGGGAAGTGATGAGGATCTGGTACGAGACTTGGGGCTGGGCGTAGATCCTGAGCTGAGAGGAGCTACGCCCACCCCTCGACCAGCTCCAATGGCTGTGGCAGGGAATCTTCCGGTGATAAAGGGGCATGCCGGAAGTATTTCGAGGGACTGGCAATTCCCCGGGGGAAGAAGCGAATCGAGCGACGAGGTCGACTTGATGAAATATCACGATGGTGGCCACAGTCCTGGCGATGTCTCGTCACTAGCGACTCCGAGGAAAGTCTCCTTCTTTGATGTGGGTGGTCTACTAGACGATGATCAACCTACGAGGATCAGCTTGTCGAGAACGACGGATACAGATGGGGAGAGTTCGACTCGGGGTCCCCTATATTCGACTTGGTCATATGAGAATGGCCTATCTCCTGCGCCAGCCCGAAGAGGATCTTCGGCTCTATTGCAGGATATAGGTGGCTTGCTCGGTCCGAGGAAGAAACAGGAACCTCGAAGTTACGAGCTGCAGACGATACTGCAAGAGGAGCCTTCCCATACTCCATCTGAACCACACGGACGCTCAGCACCAATGCAGCGGCAACAAACGACGCCATCTTTACAAGATGTGGGAGGACTCCTTAAATAATGGCTTTAGAGCAATGATGAGCTACGATATTCACGTGTACTTTTTATGTGCGGTACTTAGCGATATAGGGCATGATTGGACGGGGAGTTTGGCGTTGAGGGCCTGTGATGAAAGATGTCACCTCACACGGGCTGTAATTATAGGAGTATCGGAGGGTTTTGGATGTTATATACCACAGCGGTTCATCGCTAACTTTAAATGTTCTATGACTTGGATGGATAGATCTGATCAATTGGAATGGAATGAATAAGATGATTGAAATGGAATTTCTCATCTACGAGGTTGTTGAAATGCATTTGTGACTACCGCCGGTGTACTATAAGCGCTATCTACTACCTAGGTACAGTATCTTTGGGCATAAATGTTCCAAGTGGATGATGGATGGTATAATCACGATTTAGGGTGAGACATACTCTAGTAGTGAAGTGAAAATAGCACAGCACCAAAAACGTTCGTACCTGGTGTACTAGTACTACTCGTA
>QGML01000480.1:0-16887 GCA_007825375.1 Lachnellula willkommii | reverse complement strand
GGTTTGGGTTGGTTGGGAGGGGTAAAAGAGGGGTGGGTTAAAGAAGGTGGGGATTATGGGTTTTATGGGCTGTGTATTTGGTCTTTGGTCTTTGGTATAAGGGAATGGGAAGGGGGATTTGGATAGATGTAAAAATAACACATATCCAACATCTAAGATAAAATTCCAAGGCACCCACCCACCACATGATGCTTTGCAATGACGCAAGCTCTGCGATTGGAAGAAGGAATGAGCAAGTAACACTACCCTATTAATAAACTGGGCTATCGGGGCAGTTATCCTAAGCTGTGCTATAAGTAGCGGAACGATATGGCCACCACCCTGTGGGGAACAGGACTCCACTGGGCACCTAAGCTAAGCTTTCATCGTTGTTAAACACCCGATTTCACAGAAGCTTGAGGATGGCTTGAGATAGCTATGCTGGGGAATGTTATAAAGGCATCGTAAGCCGTAGGTAGTTTTCGGTCATGTTAAGTGTTGTTAGAAGCTAGTTGCTGTCATTCCTATTCATTCATTTGTTCGTTCATTCGTTCGTTCGGAGATAACGAAACATTAACCAGTGGGAAACTCAAGTAATGCATCGCTAGTATTCATTCCACCTCCCCTTCGATTTTCCATGTGTAGCCATTTGCTGAGTTAAAAGATTCTCCTGTCTTTTCAGCACAAATATTCTTCATCTGCCGGTTGGATTCTTGCTTCGTGGCCATGGGGTTAATGTGTGTCAAGAGGATGTGTTATGTACTCAAGAAGTACTGTCTGGAATGTTAAAAAAAGACTGTTTCGCTGCTTGAAGGGAAAGGGAAAGTGAATTTGAGTCGTAGACACAGATCCTAACTTTACAAGCACGTCATGCAGTAGAGTCCAAGAGACTGAAGTTGCAAATCATAGTATCTTACACCATAAAAGCTACATTCAGACCAAGCCTCCTCACTACTCTTTACAGCGAAATTCAAACAGGCGGCAGAAAATTGTCCAGAGCTAGCTCGAACTTACCCACGATAAAGATAAACACCCACTCTTATATTCTGGTGATTAGCAAAGATTGAAACAAGCTGGTTGACACAAAGCACGAGCTACCCTATTGTGGCATATGCCGACCACTAGTCGCTTCTAGGAATATTCAAGAGAGAATTAAAGGACAGATTGGCGAGATGGTAATTGCGATTCCCAGTCTTCGACTGCGTTTACACCCATGTACCCGGGAAAGAATTGGCTATTGCAGACGGTCTTTCTATCACTTAACAGCAACTCCCGAAATGACAGCAATCACAAATCTCACAAGTAACTCGATATCCTTCCTTACCAAGCAAATACAAAGCACAGACAGACGACTGAACTTCCCTTTAATTTTCTGCTACAAACTGCTTCGTTCTGTTGCTTGCCGGCCAACCAACAATATTTCGATGAAGCACGGAGAAAATGCCTGCTCTGCTCGTAGTATATTTTCCCCCAGTATCGAAATATTTATATCGGATATCAACTCTTCAACCCCCCTCCCCTTTTCCATTTCTCGCTTAAATTAATGACACTACCACCACCGACCCACCCCACTTTCTGTTTCTTCTAGAATTCTCTACTATATGCATGAAGTAATACACATTTAAAAGCGGCTGACCTTTTGTATTTGTATTTATATTTCTACTATAAATTAGTCCCCGTAAGATCGAGGCACATCAAAGGGTGTGTTTCCCTCTCCAGCCTTCCCGATCAACTTCGCCACCTTTTTTTCATTTCAAATCTAAGCTCTGTCTTTTCCACACCCCGGTATTGACGGCAGTAGGGAGACTTCCCATCAAGAATGCGTCCAGCAGATAGAAAGATATTGACCAGTAAACCATCTAGTCGGCGTGAGTGAAACTCCCAAATAAAAGAATCAGAAGACTCGCTAATTGAGAAAGAGTAGATTGTGCTCATTTCACTTTTGAAACTAGTCATGAAGTCCCAACAGCTACTTCGCGGAAAGTCTTCTCGGCCTCTGAGAATTTCAGGGGCCCCTTCCATCCAGCCCAGCGTAAGTTGGCCCAAAGGAACCACACAGATGGCCTCGTTGTTCCCTCTCGAGATTTCTGCGCAGCCCGGGCTCAACTGAGATTACACAAATAGCTTGATTCAACTTGAGACCCTGCACCCTCCCGGACAACTTTCCATTCCATGCACGCCTCGTACCAGAAATCGTCATCACGCTCATTTTCTACCGCCATTACGAATACTAGCCCAATCCCCAATCCCCAATGATTCCAAGGTTTGTCAAAGAACGAATCTTCAAAATCGCGCACAGGATCCGCGAAACGCCCCATCCACTCCACTCCATCATCAGGCTCCACGCAAGACTCCACGCCTCGTAGTGTTTCGAGTGCTGTCTTTCCATGGACGGCTAAGGTGACATTTGTTCGAGATAACGAGGCAAGCAACATGCTTACTTTGCCCAAATCATCCTCCACGGCTGCAGAGAACCAACACCATGTTCTTCCTTCCTACAGTAGCTGCTATTCATACCCGAAGATCACTCCCAAGTGTATTTAACTGTCGAGACTCGAGATCCAATCATAAGGAATGACATCGGCCAGCTCCAGGAAGAGAATATCGCCGCCAGGGAGCAGTGTAGAGAATAGTACACCAATACAATACTGTATTGCGTACTATACTAGTATAATACAGTGAACCCTGTATTGGATTAATATAATACGATGCTTCTCGTATTGCTTGTAATACAATATAGTATAATATAGGGTCCTATATTGGCGCAATATAGGCGTATTGCAGACGCCCTAAAAAGTAGGCTTCCACCGCTATTTTTTAGCCTTAGAGGCCTATAAATTAAGATTTTCAGGGGGGAATTACCCTCTAAGACCCCTCCCATTTTAGGATCCCCACTAATATTTATGCAGTTTATAAATATTTATGCTGCAATTATGCTAGAATTTAAAGATTTATACCTATTTATACTACTTTTATACTCTATGCAAGCTATTAGTTATATTGTTATTGTATTGTTATATTGGCAATACGTATTAGTATCAATACAATACAACCTCGCTTGTACGGGGCCAGTATAGTATTGAAAATCTGTATTGCGGTACGTATCGCGTTTTCTTATATTGGCCAATACGTATTGTTTCGTATTATTCTCTACACTGGCACTGCCAGGGAGTCCGCGTATATCATCTGGACTCTGCTCTATATCGAAGGAGAGTTCGTATCTTCGCAGCAACATCTTTAGATTATTTACCAAAACCGAGAGCAGATCTTAATTAAGATTTAGAGACTTTATTTTCCGCGACAAAGTCTGGCTTCTCCGGATCGTGAGGCCATCTTGTACTCACCTTGGCCCAGGCAGAGAAAACCCCCACACAGCGTGGCGTACCTAGGTATTGATCTCATAGGCGGTTTTGGGGAGAACGCGAATGGGATTAGATTCTAGCCGCCTGTGGAATTTTAATTCGTAGCGGCCTCTGCTGTCCTGCTGGGTATGCAATGTCTCGTCTGCTGTGAGTTCCAACATTTTGATCTGGGCATCGTGTGGAACTGGAAAGTGAGTAAGTTGCTTCTTGAGCAATTTCGTTCCGAGGTCCATTTCGATCCTGTCCTCGGACAAGCGCTGCATCTTTGCTGTTGTGTCCTGTCGGTCAGTGTTTGAAAAGCATTCGTAGAAGCTAGCGATATCCGAATTACCTCTCAGGTACGGTACGGAAGTAGTTGTGTTCGGCCGACTAAGCAAACGGCACTTGAACCCTACCCAGAAGACAAGACAAGCAGACAAGACAAGAAGAGAGTTATGATTTGATTTTTCTGTCTGAGTCGATACTAGCTATTGCTTTGTGCATTCGTGTATCTATGTGCTGGAAGAAAAATAGAGAGTCCATCATCATACACCAAAAGAGTTATGCTAGTGACAAGAAGAATGTTTACTGGACACGAAGCCTCAGTGCTCTGTTCAGATATATCTGACAACAAGATAGAAGGATGATGCAAGGAAAAGCCTCCGACAAAGTAGTGTATGTCCATTAATTAACGCAGCCCAATTACGCTCATCTCCAAGGTCCAAACTCTTCGGATCCACACCTTCAGCTTCCCTTGCACACCTTCCACGTTCTCAAGCTCCACGCCCTCCCACCAACATCTTCGGGCTGGCTTTCTCCAAAACAGGAGCAGCTTTTGTGCCATTCCTACTGCGTTGCTTCCCATCTCGGCGCCGCGGATATCGGTTCGTAGACGGGCTAGTGCAAGACTGCAAATGACTGCTTTGTTGGGCTCGTTTGCTCTGTGCCCCCAGTGATCTTCGTGGTTGAACCCGCTTTAACCAGTTAGCAAATTGCAACCCTTCTTTAAGCAACTCAGACATACCCAGCGGTCAACATCTCGATCAAGTGCTGTTCTGTTGTCCCAGTCTCCTCACTTCGCCTCAATCCAGAAAATATTCCATCTTGCTTCAACAGCGCCTTTCCTGCTGCACGCTTCACCTCGATCATTTCCGACTGCTCGATTTCCGCAAAGGGTGGAATAACGTAGAAGTCCAAATCCTCTCTCAAAACTATTATACCTGCTCGATCTTGTAGCATTTCTCTCGCTGAGCCGGCCATTGGCTCAATGGGTATAGGATCCGCTTCGGGGCTTGTAGAGGGCGAATTCGAGCCAGAAGGAATCGTCTGCGCGACATTGCGGAAGAATTCAAGCATGTACTGTAGGGATGCTGGATCATACTGTGAGGTAATGTTAGCTATATGTAAATCTAAATTACGTATTACATCGCGAGTAAATGAGACTTCACGAACATCAACTTGGAAGGCATCGCCTTCATGGTATTGGTTCAAGTGCCCATCTGGTAAGAGGCCGTTTGGAAACAGCGATAAGAGGACAAATTCTGGTAGAGTTAGAAGTTCGTCTCGTGAAAGTGTGAACCTCTGGCCACTATAGGTTGATTAGCAAGTCGTTTACCATGTTCCAGGCTTGAGTCTGTACCGGAGGTCCATTGTGATGTTCTCATCTGCGCCAACATCTTCACATCACGTTAGTATTGGGCTATCTCCAATTTAGGGTTCATATACCTCCTAGAGTATTTATAGGTGGCGCGCCACCTTGCTGCACCTGAGTAATAATACTCGCAGCTCCTCCTGCAGCCGCCATCAGGTATGTGAAAGAATCAAGCGGGCTAGAGCCCTCCGAATACGCTGGTGGAGGCTCGTTATCGTCGTCTTTCTTCGAGGATTCCCCTTTTGTATCTTGCGGTAAAGCAGCCTTGGTCTCAGCAACAACGTCTCGAGAAGACGAAGGGAGGGGTGTATTGGGCGCGGCAGGCGCGTACGCTGGGACAGATGCAGATGCGCCGGCTTCAGTGACTGCTGTCTTGTATGCCTCAACGACCTCGGCGGTAGAGGTATATAGTGACGAGAAAGGGGGAGGGCGTGGAGAGGCAGGCGCAGAAGTCGGAGGATCGGAATTTGGGTATCTAGGGGGCGGTGACTGTGCTCGAGATATTATTTCTTCCTCCAGCTTCGATGCGTGCTCGTTCTCCTCGATATCCAGCCGAACGGACGACGGGCCGTCGTTGGCTTCTTCTTCTGTACCGGACAACGTGATGGCTGAGTGCTCGGAGTCGCTGTTTGATTCTCCGTGATTGTATCCAGTTATAAGGGCGAGAGAGTTTGCGATTGCAGAGCGGATAGCATGAGTATATTGGTTGTTGTTGTTGATTGATTGATTGATTTGAAAAGCGGCTGATTCCCTTTCAAGATGGTCCCCGATTCGGGCGTTAATTGATCCATCAACCTCGCTGAATTAAGCTTAGCGCTTGGCTTGAGTTATATTACCCCTGCTTGACCACTGCCATATTGTCAACAACAAAAATCAGTTACTATGCACATCAAGTTCAAGTTCAACAATCCCGATGATCTTTGTGTTGCTCTTAATTGTATAACTCACTACTCCCAAGTGTTAAAGCCTATTAAAACCGTTCTTGGAATTGAACTACCTAGCTACCACTTCAAAGCACCGTATCAAGCTCAAGCGGGTGATCGACGGCTAGCTACTTGCTTGTACAAGAACTTTCAATTCCTCAGCAAAACTCAAGTGAGTCTCTGGGAAGGAAGCCAGGCACTTTGTTTGCTATTGAAACCAACACTGAAACTTATTGCAGGCCCTGAATCTGAAATGTTTTAATATCCGCTCGCTCTACTACAGTATTCCCATATCCATTGTCCACTGTTCATCGTCATTACTGCTGCTAGGTTACGGATTCAGTCAAGGCATGCTTTGGAACCAGTTTTTGCAAGTGTTAAAAGCCGACCTGAGAAATGGTATATCGTCATATTGCGAATTGCAACAATATTGTTTGACTTTCTTGCGTTGCCGCATTTATCGTTAAAAGTTATCACGAACGTCACTTGACGATTTGCAACAAGTCTTTTAATTTTTTTACTACCTGAGAAATGGTATATTTGTCATATTGCGAATTGCAACAATATTTTGACCTGTCTTGCGTTGCCTCATTCATCATTGAAAATTATCACGAACGTCACTTGACGATTTGCAACAAGCTTTTCAACCCTTTTACTATCAAGAATTATCACAAATGTCATTTAGCGATTTGCAACAAATTCCCTTTCAGGTATTACTTCTTTGTAATATTACCTCATGACTTGTCTCGGAATCATGATAGACGTAATGCCGCTACGCATACGCATATACGCAATACAACTTTCCAAAAGTAGGTACCCTTGTACCAAATTATATCATGTGAGTTTTTAATTGAACTCTATATTACATAATGCCGCATTGCCGATATGCAACAGAATTCCATTCTCAGTATGAAATAAGTGTGGGTTTCATCAGAAAATGATAACTAGTCTAAGCTTTGGTTTTCTAGAGCTCTTGTCTAAACTACCTTAAAAACCCCGATCTTTCCTAAGTTCCTATTCCTTTCGTCTATTGCCAGCTGTATAGTTTCGCTCATTATACAATCAAACTACACCATGTTCATTGTGCCTTTAAGGCTAAAATGTAATACTTGGAGCAGGGTGTTATGCCCGGAGATGGTGTTAACGTTGGGAGTGTCCTTGAACCCTTAAACCCCTACCGATTAAGTTCTGCAGGTGAACGTAACTCTAAAGTCCTTTTGATCATCATGTAACTTTCTTAGGGCTAATCACTGATGGGAATTTTAGTTCATTAAGCGTTTCGCGAACCATGTTACAATATATCAATGTCATCCGAGAGGCTAGATTCGCGCTACCAGTAGGCACTCCAGAACCCAATCTTGGCCTTCCAATCTTCAAAGCCTTTCGTGCTCCCGTAGGATAATCTATAACTTTAAACTTCACTTCAAACTTTGCAAACTCCAATTTTCAAAATACCTCTTTTCACAACCAACCCGTTGCCAATATCAAGGCAACTAATCCAACTATCCTTAGCGAGCGCGATATCAATACCGCTCGTACTCCATCATCCCCTCCATTATCCTCTTACAGGGATGCTTTACTTTCACAGAATTGGGACCTGCCCCAATACTCCTCCCCTCCACCGGCCGTCAAGAAAGCTACTCTTTCAATTACCCCTGCTGTTCTAAAGATCAATAATGTCATTGGGATAGGTAAAGTAGAGTGGGTGAATGTTCGAGTGACTTGACAGCAGATGTCGGCTTGACAGCAACCTCTCTACTCTTCCACCTTTGTCGCGAACTGCTTTTTGTGCTTCCTCATTAAACTTCCATAGCCAAAAATGTGATCCTCCCCGTTGCTAAAGGACGGATAACCACTCGGATTCAATTCGAGCCAATAATTGTGTATCATCATCTAGATTCATAATAAGCAATTCCATTTTTCTGATCATATTGCAAGCTGATGACTTTGCTATTTGGGAGTCGAGTTGGGAAGTATTTAGGTGTTTAGTGGTTATATTTTGATTATTGTTTGCAGAAGGTGTCTAGATATAGATTGCGGCGAAGCGGTGAATGTGGGAGTGTTGCAATGTGGAGATAAAGGAGTGGCTGCATTGTAAGAAGTGTGGAAGAGGCATGAAATCCCAGGTGATATCCGATCCATGTCCATGTCCCAAAGGTTCTTAAACAATAATAAGAAAGTTTTAAAATGAAAGGAAAATAAGCCAGCAACGCCACAACACCCCCCAACGCTCTGGTCCTTCCATTGTACTAGCTCTGTCAAGGCACCAAAATCTAGCAACACGAAACCTGCAGTTCACGCCGGAACTTATATCCCCCAAAGTAACATAAAACAACACAACCAACCAAGACAAGACAATCTCCTCTTTAACTTATCTTTCCTCTCACATCTGTCAATATTAGACTAACTTTTTGTAACCAAGAGGACTTTGACTTTGCTACAAGTAAAACTTTCCTGTAGACGACCTTGACATCTACGGAGCTTGGGGCATCAAAAGAAGCTATTCGACTGCGTGGGGTTATTTTTCTTATATCATACACAAGAATACACATCTAGACATCAGAGATCCTTAATTTAAGGACTAAATCGAGGGCCGAGAATAGTTGGTCGTTTCAGAATATCCAGCGCTACATAGCTTAGTCTATGATAAAATATTCCTCGATTCTCGCCTGTGAAGATAATATCTCCCTTTAACAAATTCCCCACATTCTTTTTCCCTTCTACAGATTTCCAACATTACTTCATCTTTATATCGCAATCGACTTCTTAACATTCTTTAATTATCGCTACTTAACAAGATGAATTACTGCTCATCTCCTTCTTACCCAATAGCCACCAACTCATAATAATGACAACACAGCACCACTTGACAGCAAAAGTTTTTCGTCGTGAGGCCACTGTACTAACTCTAATCAAGGATTCTCGTTGACTGATTGATTCGTTGTATGCCTTGTCTTGCATACTCTCGCAGTATCGCCACTTCCATAATGCTCCGCCTCTGCAGGCGGATGTTGTGACAGCTGCTGGCCAATTTGATCTGGTCTGTCATTTCAGAGTCCGTAGGATCTATATTACGAAAATCCCTTACTTAGTTTTCATTTATAATATAATTAATACGTATAGGATGCAGATGCAGATTCGGAAGACCGGAACATGAGGGAAATCTGGGGAAAACTGACTTTGCGTGTCAAATAACTTACAAGACCAAGAACCCGAGAAACCCTTAACTTATAGTAACCAAACTTCCCCCAAACAATAACCACGCCTTCCCCACCCAACACCACCGCACCACCGCAACAGCTCGAGCTGCTATAAAACCAAACACCTGAAACCCAAACAGGTTCTCGAACTAGCTCGATATGCATCGAAGTCAGGGAACACATGCGCTGAGGATTTCGAACGTGCAAGGTGTAATGTATAAGGTGAATTTATATCCAATTCCTGCGAGCAAGAGGTGTTGCATTGAACGCAATTGCAAGTGAGTGAATATACGGTACTTGAAATTCGGAGTGAATGAAGGGGAAAGAATAGCTGACGGTGTAAGAATACCTTGACAGCAAATCCTGTTCTGACTGAACGTATTTCGGATGCGGGGGGTGGGTGCATGGCGCTGGGATAGACGGGCGTGGATGACCCATCTGGTAGGAGCACAAGGGCGTAGTAGTTTTTGGCGTAAAATCTGACAATTTCGTCTCGGAGCGTTTGTGGCACATGTAGGTCCTTATTATAAAAGTCTCTAACATGCAATTTCACGTCTTTCGGGTATGCAGCATACTGGCAGCCTCTCCCATTAGTGTACTTCGTATCCAAGGGAACCATATTGCGGTCTGAAGAAGGCAATATACCTCTAGGCCTCCCTGGAGATTGCAGCCAGCTGGACGCGACTAAATAGGAGAAAACGACCTAGTCTCAAAAAAGGACTTAATTTTTTGAGGAGCTTGTGATTACAGACAACGTCAAGGTTGGGTACTGACTGAGCTCCAGACATCAGCAACAGAAACACGCATTTTCATTATGTCTTCTCGGTGAACGAAGAGAGAAGCCCCTGATTAACTACGAGTACGAGGGAGATAGGAACCCAATCCATGAAAGCGCAACTCTTCCAAAAGACCGAATGAAGCAATGCAGCACTTCAATGGCACAGCTATAAATAACCACAGCACAGCATGTATGTGACTCGGACCATAGACGAAAACAAATCTCCCGGAATTGCACCCTAATAGATTTTGTCGTTTGGCAGACTGCACTTCAGCTTCAGCTTGTATTCTTTTTGTGGCCGGTGTATGTGAAGATCCCAAGTGTCGATTCCAAGAGCAAAGCACGGAGCGAACGAAATTACATGTCTATGAACGAGGAATAGAATGACAGCAAAGGAATCTTTGACAGCAATAGTTTCATGTCGAATCTTGACTACTGGCGATTGGTGACGAGGTTTGAAGAAGAAGAAAAAGCCAGTACCCCGATGAGGAACTTTCTTGACATTTGGATGGAGAGCGAGGAAAGCCCTGAGGAACGGACTTTGGGTTGCAGCTTTGCTTGAAGATCCTAGTAGGTGAAACTATACCTTAAATACCCGGAAGATAGGACCCAGGTCACCGAAAGCTTCGTTGAGGACGGAAAGAGCGAGCTGGAGGATTGAGAAGAAACACCTTCGCGCCGTCCGCTGTTGTTTTGATGATGAGCCCATGAAGCTCCTTTCATACCCACTGACAATGGAAAGGAATTTATCAAGTGTATTGCCCGAAGCTGAATGACCGCCGACTTCCACAACTTGATTTGCAAACCCCAGCTCAATTTCTCGTTCTGTTCTTTTGCTGTCTTACTCCGGCGTTGCTTTTGGCAGTCTCCTGATGAATCTGAATTGATGATTCCTACACCCCCTATCATCCTTCTTCCCACCTGGCGCCCAATCTCCCAGATCGACATCCAAAATTCACATAGCTTCGAAACCAAGATTTTGATACACTGGATAGCCAGCCGAGCTCGCTCCTCAAACCATGCTCTTGGAATGCATTGCATACGACGTACGTTGCCAAACCTTTCGGGAAATACATACTCCCTTCATCTACCCCTCCATTCAATCCATTCGTCTTTAGTTTTTCCGCCTTGGGCTTTGAAAGTGCGCCATGAAGCTCACGAACTAAACTCCCCGTTGGGTTCATCGACAGCCAAGGCATGCAAGTGGTTGTGCTCCCGGAACAGAGGTTAGAGCACTGATATTACAGCAGTGGAGAAGAGTGACGGGGTGCGGAAGTGAAGGTATAATTAAGGGGGAGAAGGCACGATGAAACGCGGAATGCTGAGAGGGTTGGGATTGAGGGGTGAAGTGAGGATGTGAATGTGGGTAGATTTGCAGAAGGAAACGGTGACACCATGAGTCAAGACGAAGGCCAAGAAAGAACAAGCTTGTGTGAATAATAAGGTCAATGAAAGCCACTGCTCGATATAACATCATCGGCCCAACCGGTCCAGTCACGAAAGCTATCTGGTTCTGCTTTTACCAAGAAGATTGGACTCCAACCTCTGGCGAAAAGAAATCGAGACTGGATAAAGCAGGGAATGGATAGGAGTGAGGTAGAAGGAGCACTCGCCGGGATGCATGCCAACTTCAACCACTGCCTATTGTTGAGGAGACAATCAGATATAAGAGTATGGCAAGTTCGTCAATACCGTATGACCCTAGCAGCGTAAAGGACCCTTCGTGGGCCTTCAGTGGAGGGGGTGGTGAGGTAGAAAGAGTGCGGAGTCGTGGAGAGATCGGTTGTGCAAGAAGTGTATGCATGTAGAGCTTCGCTCGAAATCTGCGACTTCATCCTTCGCATCGCCGAGGTAGATACCGTGCTACCGTGCTGTATATATCGCAATCAAGCAGAGGAACGGGATACTAAATTGTCTACAGCGCTGCAAGGACTGTAAACGTCGCATGGTCCATGGTGGATTCTCAAGCAAATTAATAACCACGGTGACAGATCGAAAAGAAGTGAAAATGCCGTCGCGCTGACATTTGATATGACTGCTGCGATGCCGCTGTGAGGCCGATTTCACAATGATTGTAGAAGTATCTTTGTAGTCCGCGATGCAGATTCCAAGTATAGTTAAAGCTTTACAAGAAAATGTTACAAGAGGATGCGTGAACGGATCTGTGGATGATGAGGAGAAGGTAGATTAAGGTAGAGGGAGGGGAGGCAGCGCAGCCTTAATGCTAGCCTTACTTTGGGGCTGGGCCATGGGGTATATGAAATGAAATAAGCAAAAGTACTCTGCCTTCGGGCATTTGGTCAATGTACGTTCTCCATACCCACAAGCGCTATTACGAAATACTAACAGATTATTAGTTGAAACGATACAGAGAAGATTAGCATGGCCCCTGCACTAAGGATGACACGCTCAATCAAAGAGAAGCTACCAATTTTTTTGCATTTTTTTCGAGGTGATTTGGTGGTGTAGTGGTCATATACTTTAATGTACTTTTTTTGCCATTTTTTTGGTAGGCTCGGGTTTCTGAAGCATTTGAAAATATTAAGCGACATTTAAGCGAGCAAGCTTCTTTTATTCCCGACGCGGCGCAGGACTCTCCTACGTGAATGACATGTGACAGTTTATTGCAAGCATTACTCATGAACCAATGATGGCGCCTTGCAGCTAGCTTACGAAGGTATCAGTCGCCGTCAGCTCGAGATGCACCCCGAAAGCAGTCCAGGCTCTGCACTGTGGGGTTCTACCGAGTATTTCTGCTGACGGATGAGGCTCGAGGTTCGAGAAGTGGGTGAGACGGAGAGAGTAAGTTAATTAGTAGCTGACTGCTTAACACATGATCCAGAACTACGAATTATTCAGTGGTGTGGTCACCCTTTTGGTTCCCCTTAACACTGCTTCTAGGATGGACGATAACTAACTACTGTACAATTTTATGCTTCTCAGACATCCACCAGATCCTTTATGAAGGATTTATCCTTTGTTTGCTGAGCCCCTACCCCTTTTCGAGGGGCTGCTGGGATTCGGACTTTGGGCTTGGGCTTGGGCTTGGGCTTGGGCTTGGCTTGGCTTGGGTAGCGTAGCGCCGCTGCGACTTGGTGTGAGTGGGTGAGTCACAGTGTTGCATGAACCGTGTCCACTTGTTTTCTGTCGGTCGCTCAGCCTTCTCACAATTATTCGATGCACAAAATTTAAATAGATTCTGGTGTGTCGCATTGTCGCAAGGCTCGGGAGTCCAAGTGAAACAGAATATGCTCGTGAAGAGAACAGATTGTTCAGAATGCGAGGGCATGAAGAAGAGAAAAGAAGAGGGAAGAAGAGGAAAGAAGAGCAGAGGAAAGAAGAGCAGAGGAAAGAAGAGCAGAGTTTTCATGACCTGGGGCGATGGGATTTTAGATCCGAAGTGCAATTTCCTATCATGTCAATCGTTTATTCACCGTGCCGGTTGGGAGTAGAGGAGAGGGAAGGCGGCGGACAGAGAGGCAGGCAGACAGACACAGGCAGCAAACAAGAGCCTTGCCGTCACCATCCATCAGTGCATTCCTCAACGTCGATAATCAGTGACGATGATAATAATGAGGCTCACGAGAGGAGGGGGAAGGAAGTCTCTTTCCTCTATCTTTTCTTCAATCGTAATCTTAAATTATTCCAACATACGATGCGATGACCGTGCACGATACACAAACCCACGCCGGCCGTGTCCTTCTCCGATTTTTTTCTGGTTGCGACCGGTTTCAGGAGGGGCGGACCCACACTCGACTCCGCGATGATTGGGTCGACGAGACGCGCTAACAGGCCCCGGTCCCCAAAAAGGAGTGGCGCGAACGCCACTTTCTGGTGACTCGGCAGTATATAAAGGTCGCTCCTCCCCCAGGAATATTTTGGAAGCCTTCTCGCGTAATTGGGTCTAATCTTCATTCACGCAGCAACATCGCCCGCCGAGCCTCGATTCGACTCATCCCACATCTCCATCTCCATCTCCATCCTACCTACCCCACCAACCACTCCTCTTCTTCTTCACCATTTTCTCCTGCAATACAGCGCACAGATCACAGTGCCTTGTATCCATACATTCATTCAGCAGGTGAAGAAAGCGCGCGCGCACAAAAGACCTATTTTCCATCACCGATCCATCTTCGGTCGGCTTTGTTCGTCTCTTTGCGACAGGTTCGGCCTCCTTCAACTTCGGAACAGCGTCGCATTCAATTGCGTTCCAGTACCCCTCCATAGTACCATATCGCATCTCATTCATCATATTCTTGTTGTCGCCGGTCAATAAATCGATCGATCGATAGCGAAGCAGATACTGTAGGGGAGACATTGAATTGTTCTTCTCCCACATAACGGTACGACCGCCTTCCTTCCCCTCGGCAAACAAGTATAAGAAGCAACATCTTTCCATCCTCGCCACCATCCTTCCTACAACCCCGTTTCGAGTCGCGCATAAATCCTCTCAAGAGCCTCAGCCTCATCGCGCACCATCTGACATTCAGCCTTGCAGACTGCTCTCTCTTCGTATCTCCAACCCCTCTTCCAGAAGCACACACTTCTTTAAAGATGGATCAAATCCAAACACACCCGTCCAACGCCGCTCAGGCCAAGACCTTCATCGCTCCCGGCTCGCTGTCGTTCCCAGGTGGTGCTGGTGAACTGACCCCACCCTCATCAGAGGCGGACAAGCAAAATGGACAGAAGATGAACGGAGGTCCACCGCAGGTTGCTCAAGGCCATGTAGGCAACGGGGTGGCACCCGCGACACCTGCTGCGACTCCAGGCACAACGGCGCAGACGGGTGTGAGTGGTATCGTTCCTACCTTGCAGTATGTATTACCCTAAAGCCTCATCTTAAATACATGAGGCTTATCTCGCATGTGAAGAAACATCGTTGCCACGGTCAATCTCGATTGCCGTTTGGACCTCAAGACGATCGCCCTGCATGCAAGGAACGCTGAATACAACCCCAAGGTACTTGCTGACTCTAGGCGCTTGCTACACCCGTTCGTTCTTGCTAACCCTCCCAGCGTTTCGCGGCTGTTATCATGCGCATTCGTGAGCCCAAGACCACCGCTTTGATCTTCGCATCAGGCAAGATGGTCGTAACCGGAGCAAAGTCGGAGGACGATTCTAAGCTAGCATCACGGAAGTATGCGCGCATCATCCAAAAGCTCGGCTTCAATGCCAAGTTCACGGACTTCAAGATTCAGAACATTGTCGGCTCCTGCGACATCAAGTTCCCTATCCGTTTGGAAGGCCTTGCTTCGCGCCATCACAATTTCAGCTCTTACGAGCCTGAGTTGTTCCCTGGTCTGATCTACCGTATGATCAAGCCCAAGATCGTCCTTCTTATCTTCGTCTCTGGCAAGATTGTCTTGACTGGTGCGAAGGTTCGTGAAGAGATCTACCAGGCCTTTGAAATGATCTACCCGGTGCTTCAGGGTATGTTCCTTTGTTTTCTTGTCCTCGCGCATTAACTAATCTCCTTGCAGACTTCAAGAAGGTCTGATCTGGCTCTGCCGATCACACCTCTACCGTCGATGTACCAACACCTCAACCGCACACATCACCCAACTTGTACAAGTATACTGCGATTTCACGAGTTCCACGACCTTTTCCCAAAAAATAAGCATTTGGCGATGAACCACCTCTGACCGATTTGACATCTCTTTCTCGTCAATCGGTAGTCCCCATCTGCTTCCTGATTGTTTTTGCATTGCACCGGCGTTAAAGGAAGGAGTCGAGAAGGGGACTATTTACATTTGGTCTTTTAGCATGCGCCTTGTTTTCCCGAAGAACATAGATTGCACAACCACCCTTACACATTTCGGCGATGGCATGTGCGCAGGTCGAAGATGCCGTCTTAATTGTTTCTCTTCTGACCTTACCAAAACACAAAGAAAAGTGTTAATTTGCTCGCGGTGTTCTCGCGTTTCCTCTCGCGGATTGAGGAGAGAACTAACGGGACTGACACGAAGGCAGCTGAAGATGGACGCTTGGATGTCTTGCTGGCCTTTGAAATAATAATTTCGTGGTGATTGTTCCATTCGCTTTCGCACTTTCAAGATACCTGGTTGAGACGGTGGAGTGGGATCTTCCTGCTGCATTGTTGAGACTGGTCGTCGGCGAAGGGCTGTCACGAATTCGCTCTAGGAGTGGTCTCACCATACCAATAGAACAATTCTATCACGATATAAATACTCGTTGTCTGTCTATGTGTGATCTTCTATGTGATAATGCCTCGTCTCCGTTTGTACACAATGAGCTCCTCTACAGCTTACTCCCCTTCCCCTTCCCCATCTCCACATCCAACACCATCCCCGGCTTACCCCCTCTACTCCCATCTTCAGTCACCACATTCTCAACCGCCTCTTCCCTCCAAGCCCATTTATCCTTGAACTCCTCTGGACAGTTCCCTTCGATGGTATCCACAATCTTCTCTCCTATCACCGGAAGGAACTTGTATCCATGTCCCGAACCGCCCGTCGCGAGAAACAGACCGCTGTAAGACGGGTGATACGTAATCAGGAAGTCACCATCCGGCGTATCAGTATACCAACAAATCTTCGACATGGTAAACGGCCGATCAGCCAGCGCAGGGATCATTTCCCGCAACGCGCGCCTGCACTCCCTCTCGCCCTCTTCCGGAACCCACAGGTTCGGATCGTCGGTTGCGGTCCTGGGTATACTGACGCTGACCTTCCTGCTTGCCTCTGGCTCTGGTGTAGGGATGGAGATGGATACGGGGTTCGAGTACCCGTAGCCGTGGCGCGCTACCTTCAACACACGGTTGCGCGGCGGGATTATGAACATGCCGGTGCTCATGTTTAGGAGCACGGCATGCTGTTTAGCTCCTCTTGCTCGCGCGCGCTCAGCGGTAGGTAGCAGAGCACTTGTCCGGTTGCTTGGGCGCGGCCGCGCAGGTCGATGAGCGAGGGTGTCCAGGCGCCGAGCGCGGCTATGACGAGGTCTGCGGAGATGGATGTGCCGTCTGCGAATTTGGCGCCGAGGACGCGGGGGGATG
>QGML01000479.1:0-16888 GCA_007825375.1 Lachnellula willkommii | reverse complement strand
TTTGGGTCTTGTGGAGTGTTGCTGACCACTCGGCTTCGCTGGTTGGGATGGAGGAGGAGAAGTTGATGTTGCTTTTGTTGTAGTGAGTTGGCCATTCACTGGCAGTGAATTTGAACACGGAGGATGTGAAATCTTGAGAGAATGACGGAAACTTGGCATGATCATGTTGCTGTGGTGCTTTGGGCGCATGTACCGGTGTTGCTTCAGGCCACCAGCGTCTCCCAGCCTTGACGAACGTAATTCTGGTTTCCTTTCTCTCTTTCCTTTTCGACAAAGTCACTCGAAAGGGGATATGAGGGCTCAACTGCCCCGTTGAGTTGAAATAGATTGCTTCCACATCGGAAAATGTGACAAGGTCTGTCTCGCTCACGTCTCTCGGGATAGCCGAAGGTACGAAAGGCTCAGGTGCTGCTTTGAACCTGAATGCGCCGTCTGTTGATGCTCCCTCACTGATGGCGATACCACGCGCGCGTTTTCTACTGTCCCGTTGTTTCTGTAAGGTTTCATCATATGTCTGCTCAAGTCAGCGCTAGTCTTCCACTGGGTTAAAGGTGGCAAAGCATACCCCATTACTTAGCGTGCAGCCTTTGTCCATGAAGTCCAGAAGTCTGCCGCAATGTTCAGGAGAAATCGAAAGGGATAGCATGCAATCGTTATCCTCATGTCCCTGTTTACGCAGTACGCGGAACAGCAAATCTTCCTCCCAGAAATGGCTGTACGACCTCGCCCAAGGAGGCAGTTCACCGTTTTCGGTGTCGTTAAAATAATCGCGAATCATGCACCACCCTCCCAATGCGTGGTCGACAAACGGCCCGGTGATGGTATACGGCACTTGCTTTGCACCTGGGCGCTGGGCTTTCACGAGTTCAAATATGGTGTCCTTTGTCCACTGGCAAAAATCCTCGGGGCACGTAAAGTAGTGGAGCCTCCAGAGGTCCCATGGGTCGAAGTGTATTAGCTCCTCTGGCTCTTGCGGTTTAGCCTTCGCTTTTGGGGTTGTGCGTTTCTTTGTGCGTTTTCGGTGGGAAGAACTCATTGTTGGGCGAGGATGGAATCGGTGAGGTGGTGTGGAAGAGGTTTGATGTATTGTACCGGGGTGTGCTGCGTATGGAGGTGACAGGAGGTCTGAAGAGGAACTCGTATGGGTTAGCCTTCAAGGAACCCTATCGCGAGATGAGATGGCGCACTCACTTCTTCCGTGCTCTGCTTGCTATCTTCTCGTCTCAGATTGAGCGCTTGTGGGGGCACGGTGGTTGGCGTTGTTCGCTATCCATCAGAGGTACACTATGAAAGTGAGTAAGTCCTCGGCGGGATTTATTGACAGGAAGGAGGTTTGAAGAGATGTCGCGAAACGAAGATGGAGACGAAGATCAAGATGCAGAGATTCTGTGGAAAGGTTGCGAATGATGAAAAGGAATAGAGGTACGTTGGCGGTCGGTGCATGCATGTCAGATTTGAAACGCAGGACGGTGTGTGAATTCCATCTTGTTAACGGGTTGATTGAATCCACACTATGCTCCACACTATGCTCGCAACGAGGGGTTTGATCTTCCTCGGGGCAGAACAATGATATCCCCCTTCTCAACTCCACCTCGACGGTCCAACCTCGCCTCTCCCTCATCAACATGGCGAGCCCCCACTCAGACGAAGAGGGCTATGTTCCCCAACGCAACGACCTCGATGCTTCAACACCACCTTCGAGTCCGCTCACGAAAACCGTCAGCCAAGGATTGCATTCACTGCCACCTGCGTCTCCTCGCTCAGCTTCCGATCTTGGCGAAAGCTCCATGGGAAACAGAGAGCAGCTTGAGGGTTTATCGCGGCTGAATGAGGGTAAGCTCAAATGTTTCCGGATGATCAAGAGCGTTGCTAAAAATCTATAGATGATCTTAAATTTCTCAAGGCGGTTGGGCAAGGGCTCGCCTTCGATCCCATGTTCTTCCTCGAAGCAGAAGGTGCGGGATTCATCCACGGAGAGGAGCATCCTGAAAGGCGAATTCCTTCCAAAGAAGAAGCATGGACAGAAGATGGGCTCATCACTGACAGGTAAGTCTTGGGATATTGTCTCAACCCGTCACACCCTACTATATGAGGTAATGCATGCTGACATTAGACTTCCAACTTCAGGGGTGTTGATTGGGCTCCTTTCTTTGAAAAGCATCCCGAAATTCTCTCGAGCACCTGGCTGGACAGAACTATGGAAGACTGGAAATTCCAACAAAACATCCTTCAATGCCCAGTGATTATCAAGGCTTGCGACATCTACTCTACTCTTGGTGCTTTCACCGCTTTATGGAGGAGACTGGTGGTCAATCACAAACAACGCTTTTCTGCATTCCTTGAAAAGACCCACAATGGACGCTTTTATTATCAGCGGTTCTTTAAAACCTTGAAGAAGCATGTGGATGACGAACCACGGACTGATACCATCACACTCGTTCCTGATGTATCTGAACCTATGCTAGAAGTATTGGAGTGGGCTAGATGCCTTCTGTCACCTCTTGTAAGTCTTTTTAACGGAAACTTGATGCTAGTTTGTTCACAACTAATACTTATACTAGCTCAGCTTTGAATCCGATACATCTGATGTTGAAAAGGTCCTCGAAGAATCAATATCCTCTACTAGCGACCATTCCATATCATCTCCACCGTCTCAACCCGTCCAGACTCAAATCCCATCGTTACCAGAGATGGTTCATATTCCTACGGTTGCTGGCCTTTCTGGTGACTTGTCCGACTTGAACCGTGCACTACCTCTTAAGCTGGCAGCAGAGCTCCAAGAGAGTAGAACCCTATTGCCAAGAGCTAAGCGTCAGCTGGCTCTAGCGTTGGATTCTATTCAAGCACTCCAGGTCTCTCATCGTCGGGAGATGACCTTGAAAGAAGAGGAACTCAAACATTCAAACGATCTCAGCGACTCGTGCAAACAAGAGCTTGAGTGGTTGCAAAACAGAGCTACAGCCACCGAGACAAAGTTGGCATTATCAACCAAGGCATGCAGCCGATGGAAGGAAGAGTTGGATTCCAAGACCAAAGAGTTGCAAAAAGCCCTCGAGTTCCGGCATCAGCAGCAAGAGGGACACCGGCGAGAAGTCAAAGCCAAAGACGACCTACTTCAGAAGGCAAATCTCGACACAAAGACAGCCAAGAACGAGCTCTCCCAGTTTCAGAAGCAGGCTCAGAAGCAATTCAAGAAGGCACAGACTGCTTTGAAAGATGCCCAGAAAGAACTCGAGGCCAAGGATATGGAGCTGGGAATGGTCACTGGCAACCAATCGGACGTCGAGGATCGAGCAGCGGCTGCGGAGGATGCGATTCTGGGTTTGAAAGCCGAGAATAAAGAACTGAAGAAGCAGAGAGAGGAGCTGAAGAGTGAAAAAGCTCGTCTCTTCTCCTTTAAGACCAATCCCCAGATCGAGAAAGACAAGATCCAGAAAGCCGTCAGAGAAGCAGTCTTGGCCAAAGAAGCAGAGATGAATTTGAAGATCGTTGCTAAAGACGAAGAGATAGCTGTCAGAGACGCCGAGATCCTGGTTCAGACAGCCGATCTTGCACAAGCCGAACGAGAAAGAACTATTGATCAGCGCACGATTCAAGAACTCTCCGGTGACAAGTCTCGCCTGAAAGAACAACTAGAGGAGACAGGATCGAGTCAGGATGGCAAGGACGCTAAGATACTTCAGTTGGAAAACAAATTGCAGATGTTGAAATTTTTTATACGGACGTCGGGGAAATAGTTTCGGCGAGCATATTGTAAACATGTTTATGGGTTTCGGGCGAGAGACGGACTGAATGAGGAAGTATAGTTAGCTGTCAGTGTAAATAGTGAAACTCTCATGAATCATAGAAGCATGAGAAGTGCTTCGTGGCTATTAAATGCACTGCAATTATAGTCAGCAGCAATATCAAACCCAACAAGAGGAACCCTCCCTCCCCTACGCTCCTATATCGTAAAAGTGAATACAGGGCGGTGAGTGCCAGCATTCATTTGTGGATATTACCCAATCCGGCAATAAGGACTCAAAAGTTTTGTTGCACATCGCATATGAACTTCGACCCGGTCGAAATTAGGTCGAAGGTCGAAGAAAGGCTAGAGTTACTAGGTCAAGTTGCCTAGCATGTCTGTCTTCAAGAATTGTAAACAAACTAAGCAAAAGATCTAACCAGAGAAACAGCCGCCAAGTACCCCCCTTCCCCGGGGGAGTAGGGGGAGGGCTCTCCTCTCCGCGTACCTTCCCCCAACCTCATGGATTAGAAACGTCTATTGAGAACCATAGAACTTTCCTTCTGAAATCAGTTATCTGCCTTGCAATTCCCTTGTTCGGGCTCTCGGAGGGGAATACCCGCTTTTCCAGCCATACACCTTTAAAAACAGACGTGATACACTATAACTAGATCCACAATCCTGGGAAATTACTATGAGGGATTCAAGCAACTACTCGCTCGTATCACTCGGCATAGGTAGAACCAGACAGGCCAATCTACCCACATAATGAAATAAAGAGAACAGTGCTACCATTCTCGTCTGTCCAACCGCTAAATACAGTCCTATCTTCGGGCCCTGATCTAAATAGCATAAAAGCTCTCTTTCAGAAGCACAAGCACAAGCCCGAAAAGAAAACCGGTCAAGAGTCAGGATCCCTCCGTACTATAGCGATACCAGTGCTAGTGTTGGTCATCTGCCTCGTCAGGAGAAGGAAGGCATGCAGTGGATGGAAAAAGCAGCACTGATTTATAATGTGCCAGCCGGCGTGGGACATTAAAAGTTGACTGTAGTGAGCGCTGCTTCTATCTCTCTATGCCGACGATGCAGAACTCGTAGCATAAACATGAAAACCCAACACAAATTCAAGCCGTGAAATTCAGTTTACAGCGAAGAGAAATTACCCGACCGATAGTAGATATAAAACGCCCCATCTGCGCATGCATGCATTTGAAATTGCAATACTCAAAAGACAGTCATTCAAAACCAACGTATTCGGAAAAGTGCCAAAGACCGTTATTATTCTTGCATGTAACGTGTGAAAACTACCTTGTATCCAAAAGCAACATTTCAGTTATCCAGCGCCAAAAACGCGGGTAACCAAAATCATCGCATCTGTACGACCGTGTGCTCACGCTGACTGACTCAAAGACTTTTACAGCAACAAATACTACCCCGAACATTCAGTCAGTCGCTTCAGTTGCTTCAGTTGTTCCAGTAGCTTCAGTCGCATCATCATAATCTTCTTCATTGAATTCCTTCCAACGGATCAAAAGCTTGTCCTCAAGCACGCGAATCTTCGCCTTCTGCCTCAAGGCCTCCCGCGAATACCCCCGGATCTGCTCATCAGCATCAGAAGCCCGAATCCTCGCAATCTCCAACTCGGTCTCCAGAGCCGCAAACCTGCCCTGGAGTTCAACCTCCTTGGCCGCAATGGCGTCCCGAACAGCTTTGTCTACCCGGTCCTGCTCTGCCTGGGGATTCGTCCTCTGTGCCAAGAGACGTGAATTCTCAGCTCGCACGATTGCGCTTTCTGCTTTCAGATCCTTGAGCTCTTCTTGCAGGTTGAGTTTATCGGCTTCCAATCCGGCGACTTTTCCTTCGGCGTGGCTCCTGTCGGCGATGGCGGCTGTGAGTTCAAGACGATACCTTTCTCGCTCTGAGCGTAGCTCGTCGTGTTTCTGCCGGCTCTTGATGATTATGTCTTTTCCGTCTTTCTTGAATTGCGCCAGGTCCATCTTGGTTTGCTCCGCTTCGGCATTCGCGGCTTCAACTAGCGCATCTTTACCCCTTGCAACCTGTTCAGCTTGCTTTTGCGCTTCTTGATATGGTTTGATAGCCTCCGTCCATTCCGTATTTCGATCACTGAGTTGTTTCTCCTTGGCAAAAAGTTTCTCTTCGAGGCGTTGATTCGTGTTTCTTACATGGTCTGCTTTTTGAAGTACATGCGAGAAGTCTTTTTCCTTGGATGTAAGCTTTTCTTTCGTGGTATCGAGCGTGGTTTGAAGGATACGGCATTCTTCTACTAGTTTATTTTTGGTTTCGCTTTGAACCATGAGATCTGTTGCCTGGTCGATAAGGTCCTTTTCCTTTGCAGCGAGCTGTTCTTTGAGGAGATGATTGGTGACTTCTTGAGCTTCCCGGCGATAGATTGCAGTCGTTGTCGCTTGTGTGTTAGTTTGCAAGGACGAGTTGAGTTCCGAGACCTGCGTGGACAATTGTTTCGCTATTGATTTATAATCTTTGCGTTTTGCGACGAGACTCTGCAAGTTGGCGGTTCTGAGCAAGTCGTGGTCTGTCTCAGACGTCGTCAAGATATTGTTCGAGGACGGGCCCGTAGGGAGACAATTAGAAGTGTCTTTGGCAGTAGTGGTTGATACAGAGTTTGTATTTGCGTTGGCGACGACATTAGGACGGGGTTCTCGCGGGGTAGTGGAATGGACATTTTCCAACGTGCTCGTAGGGAGATCCAGAGAAGTGTCTTTAGCAGTAGCGATTGAAGGTGCAGAGCTTGTGTTTCCGTTGTCGCCGATTTTGGGACGGGATGCTAGTTGGGTGGTTGTCATCGTTGGGCCATCATTGTCGTTAGATGTTCCTGGTAGCGACATCTCACAAATTGCACGCTCTGCCGCTATTTTCTGTCTCAACAAAGCCGCGTTTTCCTGTGTTAACAAAGCCACTTCTTGTTTGAAAAGGTCAATTTTACGCTCTCGGATGGTCTGAAGAACATCTGACGAACTATGACCAGTACCAGGCAGTGATGGACTTCCTACGAGGTTATTGAAGTCGAAGGTTTCTTCCGTGAGCGAGCTTGTCATCGTTTGAGAAACGAGAGGGGCATGTTTCGGAGACGCAAAAGCCACATCGGTTCGTGCATCAGGGGTTTCGTTGCTTCCAGATGACGGATTGGGAGCTGGAGGCTGAACCAAATCTTGAGCTCGGGGTTGCGATTTGTCGGGCTCTTCACATCCGATCCCATTCGGCTGAGCACTACCACCTTTTAGATGTACATCTCCATTTTTGGTCGAAAGGGAGCTATCCTTTGGTTCACCCAGCTCACCGGCTTGGTCTGCCTTGGAAGAATGGGTGCTGGGTTGACTGCTAGACGGGCGTGATGGATTCGACTTGTGGGGCAACGCGGGGCTATGTAAAGAATCCGTAGTTTTCGCAGCAGCTAGTTCTTCCTGTATTCAAATCAGCTTCGGGTATCGATTGTTGAAATTTGGAGCGCTTACAGCAACGGTCTTTGTGAGAATGTCCTTCCACTGTAGTAGAAGCGCCCTTGCAGTTTCTGTCTGCGCTGCATTAAAGATCACTGGATTCTGCGACTTGCTCTCTATTTGATTGTTAATCTTAATTAAAGAACCTCCAAGACGTTTCATAACCTGGCTCGACAAGGACAAGGAAAGATGTTTTCCCACAGTGTGAAGGCCTACATAGAGGAGTTGCATATTTTCCAAGGATACCACGCTTGTTCCATCTGCCACGAATGAGAGTAGCTCTTCAACTAGAAGCAGCGCGTTCGATGGGCTTCCTAAATATTCTTGGGATAGACTTTGAGTTTCTTTCGCGGTAGCCTGATGGTCAACATTTGATGTGATGGGCAAAGATCCGTTGATCGAAGGAGAGTTGGGGTTCTGTGTTTCGGCGCTCGTTGCCTGTATAGATGTCAGCTGGTTCCAGGAATTGCTCATCAGAGTGCCTACTGCGATCGTTCCATCAACAGCCATTTTCGCCTGATCCAGCGTTTGTTTCATTGCGCAAACCTCATCAACGGTCAACTTCACGACCAAGTCGTCCTCTCCTGCAATTCCTACAGGAAGATATGTCTTCTTCAAAGCTGCCTGCATGTGTCCTGACAGAAGCCTCTTGGGTATTGCGAGAAATTGGATTACACAGTATAGCACTGCGTGAAAGTAGCGCAAGCTTTCTGCTTTGAGTTCCAGCGCCTTATCCCAGCGGAAGATCTCTAAAATCCGTGTTATGGCGTCTAGAAGTTTGACTGGGTCGTCTTTGATGTTGGCGTGACATATTCGGTCGTATTCTGTGCTTTCCACCGCTTCGCTGGATGAGAGGTCTCGATTCGGCATGACAGGTGAAGAGCTGGCCATGATACCTGCGGCGGACGAGTAGGAATTTACCGGCGAATGCTTTGGTGGTTCTTATTAAGCCGAATCTGCCTTCGTAAAGTCGTATTGCAATTGACAAGGACCGGATGTTTGACTGTCTTGTAAATCGTCGATGCCGGGAGAGTTCTCGAATGGTAGGCACACAACGGTGAGTGGCCCCCAAACGGGGGAAGCGTTGAGACCCAGCAGCGAGAACTGGCAATGGGGATAGACTGTAAATGCTCGTTGGTGGTTGGTTTGTTGGATGTCACGGTTCCAGGACGACAAAATTTGAAGACGAGGCAGGTCGCGTAGCCTCCCATGATAGTATTCACCGCAGAATTGGGGGTTGGAAGACATCGAGATTCAATTTTTCATTGACAGACATCGTTTGGTGTTAACACAAGAAAAGAACAACCGTTCGCTAGTGAAACCTGATAGGTAGGCAAACGAGTCAAGGATGAAAGCTTGCAGGGACTTCTCTAGATTTCTTTGCTTCGGCAGCTGCACCCTAATCGTCACTGGAAGAGGCACCAGAGCCATCAGCAACCTCTGTCCCGGCCCCCTCGGCCTTTTTCGCTTTCTCCTTCATCTTCTTCTTAACCTTCTTCTCCCGATTTCGTCTCGTCCTCTTTTCTCGCTCAGTCTCGTCCTTCAGCTCTTTGTCCCTCCTATTCTTCTCTGCAATTTCATCCCTCTTCTTTTTCCTCTGCCTCAGTATGATTCTACTCTTCTTCCCAGGTCGCTTTCGCTTTATCTCAGCACCTACTTCAGGCGCAACCGTCTTGTCTGCATCACCACCGGCAGTCTTCAACTTCACACTTGTCTTGAGAACTCTTACTCGCCACGGTACTTCCAATCCCCACGCCCTCCGTTTCGCCAGATCCAGTATCTCTTCACCACTCAGAGCCGCGCTCTCAAACTGCCATTTCTGCTCACCAACAGCTTTCTCGGCAAAATAATATGTCGAATCCCTATTCCGCACAAAGGCTCCGTCACCAAGCTCCTCTTCCTCAACCTCAAGGACTATTCTCTGGGGTTGCGCCTTGTCATTCTTGCCAGATGAGAAAAGTCGGAACTCGAATTCCGCCGGTTCGTCCTCGGCTCCCGTATCCGGCTGTGACTTACCATTTGGGGCAGCTGATGGGTTGGAAGTTGGAGTAGCAGCAGATGTATTGAATGCGGAGCCGTAGAGAGAAGCAAGCTGGGCTTGTAGCTGAGCTTCAAGCTCTGGGTCTGGTTCTGAGGGAGTTGGAGAGGATTGAGAGCGGGCGTAGAGGTCACTGCGGCGAACACTAGAGTATACAGATTAGCAATAGCTTGCATAGGCACGTATAGATAATATTTGTATGTACCGCTTTGCGTCAGGGAGGTCGAACATTGTGTTATAAGTTGAGGCGCATACAGCGGTGGAGAGAATTATGGTGAAGTTCACAAAAGTGGACGGAGATTATTTCCATAGTTACCCGACCGAGCCTGACCTGAGTGGAGTGGAGTGGGGCTTGAAATAAGGTTACGGGAGCCGGGATCTACCCGAAACGCGCGCATTTATGTGACCACAGCGTAACATCGCCATAATTTAGCAATGGTAAGGTAAAGTAAGGTAGGTAGGTGGGGTGGGGTACTTTGTAAATCAAAGCAAGACGGGATATATATTTCATATTCAAGAATGACAGTTATTTATTATATACGGTAGGGTATCGTGCTTTTCCTCCTTGCTGCGCCTGTTCATATGTGTGCTCTGTTCTCCAAATCCATCCTGTCCTCCCTATGATATATGAAATGATATCGCTATTTTGGTCAATCTTCCTCTGCCTGCTCCCGCAAACACCATGGGTTTTACAATACATTGTACATCAGGAAATAAAGACCTTGGAGGAAAGTGCGCCAATCTTGATATGCAAAGATGCTCGTGTCGTGGAATTCGAATTATTCGATTCGTGGAGTTAGCAGGCCTGCTGATCCTGTCCGCTGTCGTTATTCATGGAGAAATTCGCTACAATAAAAATTTGATCTGGCAAGGTTGAGGGAGTCCTCTCCTTACGCTGCGTTCCAAGTGTAGTGTGATTGTGTATTGGCCTCGTCTTTTGCATATTGTGGCTCACCCGGAAAGTCGTAGTGCTGCTGTCCGTTGCTCGTTTGGTTTGAAGTCCCGTATACACCCCCCGTCTCTGACGCAGTCGTCCAACTAGTTGGCAAAGAGACAGGGTTGGGAAAATAGTCGGGATTCCTTGGAGGCATCGGCTCCGGTGGTCCACTGTAAGGTGGTGCAAAGCGTGTTCCGTAGTCGGAATAGGGGGCGTTGGATGGAAGTTCTGCAGGCGCAGCATGTCGAGGAGACTTCGCGGGTCGGGGATTGCTGTCAATAAACCTTATGGGTGGCCCACCGGCTACTGGAGCTGACGCAGGATGGTAGGCATACTGTTGTCGTAGAGCTGGTGGTTGGGTAGCCGACATAGTAGCCGTCGGCGAGTGGGAGCTTGGGTGTGGAAGCTCAGCGCTTGTCTGATTGACCTGGAGATAGTTCTCAAGGCCTACAGCTGTAGAGTTTCCATAACTTGATGTGCTGGGAGTATTGGTGTGATCGGATGTATGCGATGCGCTCCATGCTGGATATGTTCTACTGTATGTCAGCTGTAGCCTCTAATCCGAAAGGTAATCTTTTGCTAATGCTAACAGACAAACCACCGCCGAGTGTACAAATGGTCGCTTTGAAGGGCGTCAAGTATGGAAAAAAGGAAAGAATTTCAACGTACGATTGGCGGGTCAAAGACGGAGAGCCCTGAATGTTTCCCGAATCGAAGGTGAACGGTGATCGCGGAAGCTCAAGAGTTTGAGGTTTCGCCGGCTTTCCCTTCGCGTCGGAAGGAACAGTGATAGGCATGTTCGTCGTTGAAACGTGTAGCTCCGGAGGTTGGCCGCGCGAAGATGATGATCCTACTAGAGGAATCTCCTTTCTCGCTTGAAAATTCCGAGGACTTCGTCCTCTTACCACAATCGGAGCGGTTGAAGTCTCGCACACATTCGTCTTGGTTCCATTTGCAAGCATTCCAACCACATTCAAGTGAAGGGTGAAATGCTGTTGGAGTTCCCTCCTTCGACCATTGTTTGCCGTTGCGATCCGGAATTGAAGCCTTCGGTAGGCAATCGGATACACCGTAAACTCGCCATTACCATCATTGTTATCTTCTAATGGCTCCAAAGGTATCGGTGTTGGTTCGTGTTCTGTTCCAGGCCCAACTTCGGGAGAATTCGCTGGAGGAGTTTTCCAAGGAATCACAATCAATTTTACAACATGTCCATCAACAGATTCGGTCGCCGAGATGGTAACTTCCATGGAAACGATGGGGATCCTGTCGCCACGCTCTGATATCAAAGATGTCGGCCCGCGTGGCGTAGTAACATTGCCGGAAATCTGGAAGAGATTCCGGCGATAGCAGGTCAGTTCAGGTTGTGCCACGGCATTATCGCTGGACGGTGTTGCTAATTCCGAGAGGAAAAACATTCCATGAATCTGGGCTGCAAGTTCAATTTGCTGCACACGTCCTTGGCTATTGACAATCGTACGTTTTTCTGGTTGACGAGCAAAAGATAGCAGCCTGTGATCTTGGTTCATGGTGGGCTTTTGGTCTACTGACATTTCCTCTCTGTAATTGTGAACATTCTCTCCGTACGGTAAATTTTCGCTACTCTGGAATCCCCTTTTTAACGAGGGGTAACTGTGGTGGGTATTTAGGCTCGGCGGCGAAGCCGTCATTGCCCCATTTCCTCCATCCCCAGGTGGGCGCGTATGTATGGAGGGGATATCCAATGAACGATAACTGCTCTTTTGCCTCCCATGGTACGGAATCGAGTGAACCGGAGATGTATAGTTGGGCTCGAAAATTGGAGGATGAGAAGATGACGATGTCGGTGCTTGGAGACTGTAGCCTTGCCAGATGGAATTATTTGAATCTTCTGGCTTGATATTTGCCATCGTTACTGAAAGAGTCCTGGACATCGAAAAATGGTTCCCGGTAATGGCCGCAGAAATGATTAAAAGATTAGAAATGGAAAGGAAGGCAAATCGTGAAGCGCATGGGATTATGCTGATCTAGTTGCCATCAGATCGAGTATGAAAGATCAAAGCTAGATGAAGGCAGAAGTAAGAGCTTATGCCAGGTATAGGAGCTAAGCTATGATTCGCAAGGCTTGACATGGGCCACAAAGGGGCCAAAGTTTTGGAGGGGCCGCAAGCCTCATGGCTTTAATATCCGCACAGTCTATGAATAAGACAGGCTAGAGGCATGGCCCGTTCCACATTGCTTCCCCACCTCGAACGGCAATGCATTCACGCTTCAGGTCTTTGCTGTCGAGAACTAGTGGACATGGTTGGCGCGGGATCTATGATAGCCCCATATACCGAAAGTTGACCAAGATGTTACGGAGTATTGGCAGCGGGCGCGTGCTCCTCCAGTGCCTAAATTCGTACCTGATGAACAACAATGGGTGATGATCAAACTGGGATACGCAGGATATCAAAAGACGTTGAAAAGCAGGGATGATTCAGTTGAGGGCCGTAAGCTTGGGGAGAACCTTGTACCGCCTGCCGGACACTGTCCTAGAATGGGAGGAACCCGTCAACAGGCAGACTTGACATGGCCTAGCGCGTACGATCCAGCGAACGGGCTGTCAATAAAACCGTGCCAATTATTATACGGAGAGCACCCACCCACCGCAGATTCCCCTTTGCTGAGGGAGTCAGGATAGTACCGGATTCATAGCCCCAGGCAAACTTCCAGATATTGCCGGTGGCATCTGGGCGCTTCTAAGGCTTTAATCAGCAGTCATTGAGTGGAAGGAGTGGGAAGGACACAGGGGGGAATGTGTTATTGGCCAATAGGAATAGTGCCCCGCAGCCATTTATCGAATAATGTCCAGAAGCGGATGTAGGCCAGCGGCAGCATCTGCACCTTCTCCCCTTGAAGATAGGATGGGGGCACAGTTCAATCCCTGGCACCTGCGGAGGAAACTGTTCTGGGCCATGCAGACAGTTCAAACCACATTGCAAGCCCACGTTGAAAGCTAGCCGATGCAGAAACGACCACGACGACAGTACAGAGTACCAAGAGAATATTACTTACTTTTAAATTTCCAGCATCCAGCATCCAGCATCCAGCATCCAGCATCAAAATCAATATCTGGGAGAAGGCTCGATGAACAACTGGGGGCCGTTCCTCCAGGCTTCTGGGCCGTATGCCGGGGCGTGTCAGGGGCCGAGTCCAACGAATAAGACGTACGAGTACGAAAGACAAAGTAGAATACGAAGCAGAAGTGTCATTCATTGGCAGTCTTTGCGATCCGATCGCGTATATCGCGTACTCTAGTTGGTGATGGATCCGTCAGGGGATCTACTACGGAGGAGGGAACTGGTTCCCCGCTACTCGTACGGAGGTTTAGAACACGGCCTACGGCAGTTCTGGCGTGCTACTTACCATGTACGGAGTACTGTACTACTAGCTTTAACGTTAAATCTCACTCCAAATCGGGACGAGCTTAGGCCTTTCAGCGCCACTTTGCAGTCTCCAACGACCATTCCGACAAGCGCTGCCAGAATACTCCCTACAAACCGTCGTAGCCTTGCCCACAGCCTCATGAAGCGATGCTACGATGAAGTCGTTTTATTCTACTTTCATAGAAGTATAGGGCGTAGAAGCTTTTGGAATTCCGCATCTGATTGGGCGTCTAGATTCTGGCCTCGGATGACCCTGCATTGGTGCATGCCATGCATGCTGATGGCGTTTCTGGCTCGGGAACCCCCGTTAAAAAACGGGATCTCTATTTAACCCGAAGCCTTAAAGCCGATGTCTTTATGACATTCGTCAAGAGATAAAGGAAGCAACGTTGCATGGATATGTGCTGTGCTCTAAAGACATCTACTAGAGTAATTCTTGAAAACTTCAGAAGGACCGATTTAACCTGTTAAAAATACTCATATGAATAAGAAGTGGCAGTCCACGAGGATCATCCGAGGAGCATAAACTCGTCGTGTATGGAGTAATCAATATTGAAGCCACATTTTTAGAGGATATGCGGCCTCAAGGAGGCGTGGGGTCTGAATAGGGCTATTTATACTAACCATAGTAAGCTTCAGCTTATGCAAGGTCGTCTGTGAGCCTTCGCTTCGCCATTTTGCTTGCAGGTTAATTACGTGAGCACCAGACGCAAACTCATTTAGTTATAATGGAGAAGTTTGAAGTCGGTTATCGCAACTGGTAGCTCTCTCGCGTGTAATAACTGAGAATGGAATCGAAGCCCAGTACAACAAGTCTACAGAGAGGCACGGGCTTAGTAGTAAAGTGGACGGACTCGAATTTCGACTATTTCGCTAGGATGGAATAGGATGCGATGGATCGACTCCCCCACGTCGATGGGAAAATCTCGCGGGCAATTCCCGTTAAGGATTCTCCCGTTAAAGCCGTTAGTCCCTCTGCAAATGCGTGATGGGGATACGAGTAGTTTCGCGCGTCTCTCGGAATTCCAGGAATTTTCTCGAGCTTCCTATAATCCATTCAAATTCGGTCTTGTCTGAAATAATAAATCGAATGACTTGAGTGGAACTTGAAATTTTGATACCGGATCTGATATTCTGCTTTATCGTCATTTTTTGAACAATGTCTAATTTGATGTTAATCGGGGTTAAATTAGCATGTCGGTCTTTGCATGTTTTTTGCTTCTTTTACTTCCACCCGTAGCTCAAACTGTCGCCCGTATTGTTCTTAGAGGATTTTTTATACGGATATAGTTTAATATTCCATCTCATTTCAGTTCATGTTCCGACGACGCAGGAACTAAGATCTTGCGCCCAGGTAATTCTCGACATGAAAAGGAAAAGCATACATTTACCTTATACGAGACCAAGTGATAACTTCAAATTTCTCCGAGAGGCAAAGACAACAACATAGGAGCTGTTTCTTCTCTTTGATTATATATTGCGAACCAGCCCGCTGAGCAGAATTCCAGGAATTCGACGCATCAGTCCCTCTCACAGCACTTCGTTGCGAGCGACTGGATCTCATGATTATATTCAAATTTCTCTTTGAGACTTTAGACTTCATAAAGCACCGAGCAGTTAGAATTCGTCAAATATTCAAGGAAATATTACTTGAGGCGTACAAAGCAATCCGCAGAGGCATCAGCTTCTGAATTGCGGCGTGTGTAAAGGCTGCTTTAATAGATAGAGTCAAAGCGGATTGAGACAGGGCTGATATGCAAATGTCTTTTGGATACAAGCATGTTAAATGTGGACCTTGGAGGATATAGAAATGGCATTCAAGTCGTACCCCTAGCCTCTTACAGAAGGTATGATCACCAGCAGTCACAGTACCTTAGCTCGAAAACTTTGCCTATTCCTATGTCACCGGCTCTACCAGGCAGTCCATATTAGCTGGTTCGAATTTGCGATTCACGCAGTTGGATTAAGACAAGCCACGGCGAGAAGGAATAACCGGATAACCTAGCACACGATTCAGATAGTCAGTACACAACACGAATAACGCAAACTCACTCTCAATTCCTCAGGAGATCTACGTATTTTATAAACCCCGCTAGGATAATTCTGGGAGGTGAATAGTAGATTTGAACCGACAATGGTATTCCTCAGAGCGGTGGAATCGCTTAGATTAAGGTAAGACATCGTGTCCGGTCCATTCGAGTCTGAAAAAGAGCGTAGTTAGAGATCGTTTGGCAGGTGAAATGATGCTGAGAATGTCGAGGGGCGAAAGGACATTTCGCATTATACTCAGGCGGCTAAATTCTGAAAGGTCAATTTAATCCCCTGGAACTCCACATTTAGGAAACTTCCAGTTTCGAGGGAGTAAGGAGTATTCTTAAAATCCCCGGGGACAAACTTTGGAAACCAAAATTAAGACGTGGTATAGTAGACCTCTCCAGAAGGAATTGATGTACCGTAAAGTGGACGAGGCTATATTGTCAAAGCGGACAGGGGGTATGTTTAACCCCCGGTTAAAGACAACTCTTCAACACTGAGATGCGCTAATTGTGTCGCTTTATTCCAACTGAAAGGTGAAGGCCCCAAGGGTAGATTCCACCGAGGTGGTGTTTCTAAGGTCCAGTAAGTCTGAACTTCCAGAGAAGAAACTGTTTGGCTGTCTGCTGCCCAAGTTTTCCGCTGTATTGCTCACGTGATGGGACCCCCCTTTTGTTATTGCCCCCCTGACATCCCATAAAGAAGGTGGAATGAACTTTAATATCAAAGGCCTCTATGAACAATCAAACATATGAAGTCTAATTTCCAATTTCCGAAGGTGTACGTACACATAAGTATGCATTTATAACTCCAAGTATTTATAACTCCAAGTCCCGGAGAGTATATATGAGGTTGTATTGAGATCCGACAAAGTGCTCTATAAAGCAAGCTTATACATATTTATAGCAACTAGGTGATTATATCCTCTCTTTCTCACTGACAAGTAGCTGCTGCTTTACACAAAAACAAAACACTTGCAAAATAACTGATACAAAAGCATAATTCTCCAATCTTACTGGCTTCTACTCAATTAGTCCTTCGCACCCCCTCTTTCCACCACCATGACTTCAGCTCCTCGCTATTCCCGCTCCTACTACTTGGATATTTTCAAAGTTCAACAACGCGCTAGTAGTCACATATAGTATACACACTATCGCCCCCATTTTAACACGCCCCTTTCTTAAAAAATGCTAGTATCAAGAGAACAATGATGAAATGCTTCGATTTTAAATAAGCTGAATCTAAAGCCCCTTTCCGGTCCAGCTTTCT
>QGML01000478.1:0-16899 GCA_007825375.1 Lachnellula willkommii | reverse complement strand
GATGGCTCTCTACCCTTCCTCGGCCTGTTCGTAGGTGTTATCTGCGCAATGGCCATCAATCTCGGGAACGAGGGACGTTATGGCCGGATCTCAGATGCTGCAAACGGGAAGCCAGTCCCAGAAGCAAGACTCGCTCCAATGGCAGTCGGCGCGTTCCTATTTGCAATCGGACTCTTCTGGTTTGGTTGGACGGCCGATCCGAAAATCCTATGGGTGTCTCCAGTCCTTGCAACTGTCTTCATCGGCGCTGGATTTAACTCCATCTTTCAACAGTGCATCAACTTTCTTATCGATACGTATGGTCTCTATGCTGCGAGCGCTGTGTCTGCAAACACCTTCTTACGAAGCGTCCTGGCAGCTGCATTTCCTCTTGTGGCCAAACCCATGTTCCATAATTTAGGTGTTGGGCCTGCAATGTCGATCTTGGGAGGAGTGGCAACGATTGCTATACCCGTACCCTTCATATTCATGAAGTACGGCTTTGCGTTGAGGAAGAAGAGTAAATTTGCACCTGTAAATTAGGCAATAGATACCCATCAAGATATCTTGATAGTGATGGGATGTTAATTGATAAACCATACTTGCTCTTTCTCTAACTCTTGTCCTTGAATGTTGTGACTGAAGAAATCCTTGATGAGGACCCATAGATCTTCCGCAAAGGACGCGCCCCAGTAGGTCTTGATAGCAGCATGGAATCGTTCGTCGCTTTGCACTACCTCCCTCACCATATTCTTCATCTGCTCGCTAAGAGCCTTCAGCGAGTGCTGGAACGCTTGATTCCCAGCCATTTGCTCTGCCAATGTATCGTTTCTGCCCTCAGAAAGTTCCTCTAAATCCTTGTAGATTTTCAAGTGTTGGTCCGTCAGCTCATCACCCCTGAGTCGAAGGGCTAGACTCCCAATAACATCATAAATATATCCTTCCTCCTCCGACAACAAACTGACCATAACATGTCTTTCAGTCTTCACCCTGATGGCCCCTTCATCAGTCCTGATCGTGGCAAGGACACTCTTGTTTATTCTTTCTTTCGAGTTCGAGTTCATGACCAGTACAGCCTTGCTCGTATCTGCAAGATCTTGCAACGGGAAAAACCCCGCTTCATTATTCTCGCGCCTCTGCTCATCCGTGGTCCAGCTCAGGGAAAGTACTCCAAGATGACTATCAGTGATTCTGTACCAGCGCATTGTTGCCACATCCCGGAATTGCAGCCACATTGCTGGGACCCCAGGAATTCCAGGCCAGGGATTCGGGGGTCGCTGGTCACCATGTTGCGCTCTAGTAAGTCGATAGCCAGGATACTCGACTCGTAATCCGCGAGCATCAATTTTCCCTATTTGCGACCCCTGCCAGTGTACCATTCGAGTTGCTCTCTTTTGCATTCCTATCTCGACTTGCAAAAGAGTCTTTGGTGCCCATCTCCAGCCATCTGCATCGATCCGCTTGTTATCTAAAAATATGAGTTCTGCAGGAATTCCACCTTTCTTGGCAGCGATGAGTTCCCACACCTTCTGCATGCGTTTCTCCTTTGGATCAATTTGCAATATCTCATGCAAGTCAAGAGACATCAGGGTGCCTATACACAGCGGCTCGTCAGTGGCAACACTCACACTCCGAAAATTCAAGGCGTAATCCAGTGTGTTTAAAGCCGGGTTACCGCCTGCAGGTGTTGATGCTGATGGGAGAAAGAACGAAGAGAGGCTGAGAAACTCTCTAGAAAGGTCTGGGAAAATAGCGAGATGCCTCATGGATTTCTTCACCGAGGCTAGTATCTGGTCGGCCAGCCATTGGAGGGACACGGCCTGATCTGCGAATTGGAAATAGAGCGATTGAGCGAGAGCTCCTTCCTGAAGCGTCCATAAGCGTCGCATCCATCCGGATGTGAAGATTCGAACTAGGAGCTCCAGCCAGTCTTGAGACTTGGAATTGTAAGACATGAGACCTAAGTCGAGCACAAGGACGTGCATGGCTCTTTGATAGACAAGTCTGATCTTTTCGATAGCAATTCGTTTACCAGGTCCATCTTGCGCCGGACAACAAAGAGTATCCAGCCATATCAAGGGGTGTTCCTCTGATTCTGCCACATTTTCCGAATCTTTCTTGACCACAGCTTTCACGGTTTCTTGAAGACGGGATAACTGGCATCTGTGGAGCGAATTGGCATTGGGATTACCCAGGCCGTCGGCCCATATATGAGATATTGCAATATAAGCTCCTGATTCAACGATGTCGTAATCAAGATTATGCATGTCTCCTTTGAATTTTAGTATAGGAAACTTCTCATCCTTGGCAAGAACACTCGTAAGGTCTGCGTCCCTAACAACAAGTTCATGGCAAGAGCAATCCTGGTGCGTTTGCTGGTAATTTCCGGGGTCAATCTGGTAAATATTGCATGCATCATCAGTGCAGCGACTGTGATCCCTCGTCGGAGAGATTTGTCCAGCATTCGCATCATATACAGCGCTTGAATGGAACTATACTTTACCTCGGCTCTCGCAATATCGCTAGGACACCAGCCGTGCTCCATCATCGAGGCTTTTGCGTCTGCGTCTAGGAGACCACTGCTCCACATTCTACTAAATGTTTTTGGAAGCTGGAGGTGCTCGAGGCCAACGTTCACAGTTTGAGTGTAAATCTCTCCAAGTGAGGCGATTGAGTATTTGACCATATAGTTGAAGTCCCGGGGCAACCGTGACAGCATATAGCGCTAGCTAAGCCAGCTTTACGCTATAAAAAGAGCTTCTTCATAGGCAATTATGAGCTTTTGCCTCTAAAACTCTATATCTTACTACGTGTTCTGCCACCTCACGTGAACCTACAAATCCCTCCAATTCAAATACCATCACCCGTTGAGGTTGAGCGAATACATTTTCCCCGAGGACTTGATAAGGTACGTTCCGTATTTCGCTTTTAAAAAGGCAATGATGCTCTTCCAGATGTAGATGTAACCTTACTATGATACAACATATTTCCAACCCGAAATAACACCCAACTCCATTTTTGTTTCCGGCAAGACTCCCTTCCATATACCTAATACGATCCCGTAAGTTTCAAATCTCTGGAGCTTGCGCCCACTTTAATCGTGATAGAGCCTTTATCTGGCATTACCCAATTCTGCCTCGTCACATCCCAATAACTCAGATCTCTCCTTGTGAGATTGAACTTCACCGTCTGAGTCTCACCCGACTCCAGATAAGGCTTTTCAAATCCCCTCAAAACGTTCGCCGGGAAATCTACGTTTTTCGCTTCGCCTTGGACATCTGGGAAGCTTACGTATAGTTGCACGACTTCCTTGCCGGCCAAAGCTCCAGTATTCTTGACGTCGACAGCAGCAGTAGCGTAAACATCCCACAGATCGGGATTTCCTCCCTCGCCGCCTCCTGCTTGTGAGAGAGGTTGCTTGGTATCGTATCCTTCAGGATAAGGGTACTTTCCTTTCGTGATCTCGGAGAGCTTGTCAATGTAAGGGTAAACGAACTTCTTCAGCTTTCTGAAGTTCTCAGGGAAGAGGGCTTCACTCGCATCAGGGATCTTTTCATCAAAACTGGGTGGTGCAATACTAGCAGGGCGGGGAGACGGAAGCGGAGATTTGGGAAGAATACTGGCAATGACGAGATTGGAGAATTCGAAGGTGGTGTACGAAAGTCCAAATCCGAACTCGTAGGTGGGCTCGATTTCGAACTTATCGAAATGTCGATAGTCAATGTATAATCCCTCAGAGAAGTTCTGCTGCGGGACTACGCCATTTGGATAATATAAGATCTTGGCTCCTTCACCATAATCCTCAAGAGATTTGCCGATGGTGTATGGGAGCTTGCCGCTCGGATTGACATTCCCAAAAAGAATATCCGCAATAGCGTTGCCACTCTCTTGGCCTGGTAGGTTAGCCATGATGATAGCCTTGACACCAGGGATGTTGACCCATTTGTCGATCACGATAGGGCCGACAGAATGTACAACCACAATGGTGCTGCTTTTCCCATCACCACAGCCTGCTGCAACATCCTCTATGAGCCTTTCTCCTCCTTTCTGGAGCAATAGGTCATTCCTATCACCTCTTATCCCTTCCGATGCAATAAAACCTTCACCCGCATCAGAATTGGCGAAGACGATGCAAACATCTTGGTCCCTCAATATCTCAGGGGCCTTCTCAAAGGGTGGCTGATTCGTTGGATAGTCCGTAACATAAACTAGATCCGTATTAAAGGCTTTCTTAAGAGCATCCGCTGGGGTGACGAGGTACGGGAATTCCACTGCTCCAGACCCCCATCCGGAACCTAGGGTGCCAGTATTGCATCCACGATCTGCACAAGCGTTCCGACCTTCGCCTTCTCCTGAATCTTCTCCAAAAATTCCAACTCGAAAGTTAGCATCGTGCTTTTCACCGAACGGCCAGCCATCTTTGTTCAACGGAAGCGTGTTATCTTCATTTTTTACTAGGACCGTTCCTTCAGTAGCGACTTGGCGGGCGACAATCGAATGGGCATCATCGCCTTTGCCTTGAACGTCAACATATTTGTTGACAAGCTTCACATCCTTGTCATCAGGACTGCCAGGGTTGACAAGTCCCATTTCATCACCTGTCCAAGAGGAGAAATTGGGTCCTTCGCCATCGAACTTGGATTTGTCGTCTTGCCCCAACTGATACCAGGAAGCGACGATTCTAGTAACCATATCATTCAGCCTGTTCACAGGAATAGAGCCATTCAAAACGGCCTTGGTTAACTCTGCTCCCCAAAGAGAATTACCCTTAGCCCACAAGAGGCCATCTCCAGGCATAGACACTGCAAATCCTCAGAGTTAGCGTGCCTGATCAAGGAGTATGAATGTGACCTCCACAATTCTCCAAACGAAGGAATAAAATCCCGAGAGAAGTTACTTACTATCAAGGCCAGCCAATGCACTTGCTACACCTGATCGTTGAGCCAGCCAATCGGACTGCACAAACCCCTGAAACCCCCATTCATCTTTCAAGATACCGTTCAGCAATTTGGAGTTTCCGCATGTATAGGAGTTGTTCGTCATTTGATAGCTGCACATGACACTAGCAACTCCAGCTTTGATCGAATCTTGGAATGGCCAGCCGTACATTTCATGGAGAGTCCTGTCGTCCATATTCGAAGACATGGCATTTGGCAGACCCCATTCCCAACTCTGTCTGAAGTGTTCTTGTTCGTTCCCAATGAAATGCTTGATCGTAGCCATAACACCTTCGTCCTGAATACCCTTTATGGTTTGCGAGGCGGCGATTGCCTGAAGCACAGGATCAGCACCAAAGCCTTCCCAGTTCCTACCACCGGCAGGCATTCTGCCTAGAGGCCCAACACACGGTCCAAGCAAGACATTGATTCCCTTCAATCGTGCCTCCATGCCATGTGCTTTGCCCCGTTGGTACATCAGCTCTTTATTGAAAGTCGCCCCTACAGTAACCCCAGCAGGGAACGCCGTAGCATTATCCGCAAACCTCAGTCCAAGAGGTCCATCTTGTAAAGCCAACGCAGGAAAGCCAACATTGTTTGCGGACCCGTATTCCCAACCGCCAATCCCATCTGCCATCCCGTCCCAGTAGTGATATTAACCTTCTCCGGCAGCGTCATCTGCTTAACCAGCACCGCCGCCTTATTATAACTCTCACTCCAATGCGAAACCGTTCCTCCAAGTGGTGTGGGATACCATGGCGGGGATTGTCCATTGTATGGGCTCTTCTTGTACAAGAAAAAGCCCCCACCTGCCAGTATTGACCAGAAGATGATGAGGACCACGAGAGTAATAATGAGGCATTTCGAGCGGCGTGCAAACGCATTGCGTATGTTTCGGAGGCGTCTTGCGGGTTCGTACGCGGTGACGGGAGATTGGGAGCGTTCGTTGAGGGGGTCTCGGTCGAGGAATTCTGTGGCATCTAGGTCGGAATCTGTGTCGGATTTGTAGGCTTCTTCGAGGGATTTGCGGAGGGGAATGCTTTCTAATTGGTTGTATGAGCGTAAGAGACCTTCACGGCTCTGTGCTGCCTCTTCCTGGCGATCCATGACGAAGCTGAGACGTGTGTATTTTGTTTGGGATCTCGAGGTCTACTCGTGTAGTCCTATGTTATAGAGTCAAGCATCGGATGAGAATCAATTAAGAGGACGCAAAGGGCAGAAAATAGATAGCCCACTCAGGCATTTGGTTCAGTCCACGAAACTGTGCAAGTGCTGTTCCTCCACACCACACCGCCAGCATTAATTGACGCGTTTACGCGACATCAGCCCTAACTTCCCTGCTTCTGCTAAAATCAGGATGAAATACCAAAGGTTGTTAGTATTCTATCCGAAGCCTGAAGGTGATTGGGCAAAAGATGTAGTAAGAAAATTATACGAGTTGAGGCTGTGCCCGAGTTGGTTCATTACTCTAATTCATATATACTTTGTCTGTATCTAAGATGAAGGCGCTTCGAAAGCTCACTTCTTCGGTGCCCCAGGTCTACCCCCAAAGCCCCATCGAATCTGGTTCGCCACGTTAATCTCTACGCCCAATTCCTCAGCCCAACTCCACACCAGACTGGGGTCCTTCTGAAACGTGCTTCCTACAAACGCCAAGTCAATCTCCGTATCCCCTTGACTACCCTCCCCTTTGCCAGTCAAAATAGCCTCTGCTTGTTTCCCACTTGTGATCGATCCCACGCTTCCAAGCAACAACTTGTCTCCCACAGCTTTCTTGACTTCTTTTGAAAATGGAGCTTGGTACCCAGGACCCGGAGAGATTTTCTGAGCTGGATGAGTACCAGCAGAAGAAACATCAAGGACATCCACACCCCTTTCTGCAAGTAAAGGAGCGAGCTTGACTGTATCACTTAACTTCCATGAGTCCCCCTTATACCCATCATGCTCTAACCAGTCAGTTGCACTGATTCTCAAGAACAGCGGCATTCCCTTGGGAATTTCCTTCCGTGTCAACTCCACAATCTCCAGCGTCAACCGCGCCCTGTTCTCGAAACTGCCTCCGTATTTATCTGTGCGGTGATTGGAGACCGGTGACAAGAATTCATGCAACAAGTACCCATGAGCATTATGGATCTCAATAACATCGAATCCTGCTTTCAGCGCTCTCCTGACAGCAGCAACCCATGCGGTCTTCAAATCCTCAATTTCCTCAAGACTCAACGCCCTTGGTACCGCAAGGTTAGGGCTATAAGCAATCGCACTCGGCGCAACAACATCATCGGGCCATCCATTAACATCCTTCGTAGCCACAGCACTGGCAGCTAACCAAGGGGCAACGGTGCTAGCTTTCCGTCCCGCATGCCCGATCTGGATGCCAATCTTCTGGCCCTGCGAATGCGCAAACTCAACGATTTTCTTGAGGCCCCATTCCCCTTCGAGGTGCTCATCGGACCAGATCCCCGAGTCTTCAGGCGTGATGCGTCCTTCTGGCGTTATAGCGGTTGCTTCGACGATGCAAAGGCCAGGACCTCGAGAAATTATACCACCGAGATGTGCAAAGTGCCACGCCGTATGGTGTCCGTTTTCGGCGCTGTATTGGCACATGGGAGCGACAATGATGCGGTTTTGAATAGTAAGGTCGCGGAGTTTGAGCGGCGTGAAGAGTTTGGGAATCGGCGCATTGTCTGGCTGTGGATCGGATGCCGTTCCGCTTGGAGGTACTTGGGCTGGAGTAAAGTAGGAGATCTGTGGAGTGGTAAGTACTTGTGAATTGGGCTACTGGTGTTTTCGAGGAACTCACGCCTGGTGCAGGTTTGTTTGGTATTCCCGGCTTACTTTGTGTTTCCCCGTGCTTCGCGAGCACTGCGTGATGCGTAGACATTGTTGCTTAGAGATGGAAGTGTGCGAGGGGCAAGTAGAGGTCAAATGAACAGGTTATGTTATCTGCAGAAAGAAGAAAACCACAGATGTTTTCGAGCGGTTTATAGTACGGTCAGTTCTTGAAATGACAAATCCACCGTGGACGACTCGGACAAGCTACCAGACTTCGGCACAGTCGACTTTTGCGTTACACCCGACATGACAGCTTCTTACGAAACCTGAATTTGTAAGCCAACGTAGATAAAGTACCCCACTACAACGAGGGGTAGCACAGCACAAAAGGGAAGGGCTATCTTGTAATCTAAACGCCGATCCGAGTTATCACCGAGTTGGAAAAGAATAAATACTTGGAAAGGGAGATATCTATGGGAATGTTACTAACATGCACTTCATATGTTAGGCTTGATTGAGACAAATGGCAAGAAATGGCGAATAGACGAGATTTTCTCTATGCGAGTTTTTAGGTTTTATGTGCCACCAAAAGTTCTGTGATCCGAAAATGAACAAACGCCCACATTTGGTATTCCCCATGGCCTGACCCCGTGGCCTAACATTGCTCTTGTTGTGGTTGATTACATGATCACCTCATTGGCAACATCCTATGGAAGTTAGTATCCCCGTGTAGTGTCGAGAACAGGATACTTACCCGCTTCAGCTCCTTGAATGGTAGACAAACACAGTTCTGCACTCGGACTTCATCACCAACGCCGCACTCCTTTCCTAGGATAGTGATGCTCTGGACCTTGATCCCGTTCTTGATAATGCTTGTAGTATGGCTGTTGACAGGAGTCGGCGTTCCTTCAACACGAGCCCATGCGCCAACTCTGCTGCTCCACCCAATGATGGAGTACAGGACACAAGCATCATGCTTGATCTCAGCGTCTTCCAGTACAATTGACTCCTTGATTCTAACACCAGCACCAACGACAGCCCGTGGACCAATGGACACATTGGGGCCTAACTTCGCGGAAGGATCG
Organism: Lachnellula willkommii; assembly: GCA_007825375.1. Lineage (NCBI taxonomy): Eukaryota > Fungi > Ascomycota > Leotiomycetes > Helotiales > Lachnaceae > Lachnellula > Lachnellula willkommii. The sequence goes on along the minus strand of QGML01000478.1, from coordinate 8,126 downwards.
ACATGTGCGGTGGGGTGGATGAAGACCGGTGGGAGGATGTTCGAAGATGGCTTCGCAAGCTCCTTGGATCCGGTTTGCCATGCCTTCTGAAGATACAGAGCATTGGCAGGCACGGCAGAACCTGCGGTTTTGATTTGTCTCCAGAAGTCTTTTGTCTCGTAGACGAAGAATTGCTTGCTGTCTGCCAAGTCACTCAAGATATCCTGCTCCAATCGCAAGACCTCGTTCTTTTTTTCTTCATCATCGTCGTCTTGGAAAAAGGAAGATTCGAGGTTTTCCGAGGAGGGGTACGAGACAAGGCGTGGACGCTCGGTGCGTTTCTTGATGGCACTTCGAATAGAGGGGAAGATACATTCGGTCGCGAAGAGGTAGACACCGCAATTGATTAGATTCGAGATATGAGACTCGGGTTTTTCGACGTAATGCAGGACTCGGCGGGTATGGGCGTCTGACACAATGCAACCAAAATTGCTAGCAGCGTCTTCGCTAACTCGTGTGCCGAGAATAACAGCCTCAGCATCTCTGTCCTCAAAGAGCTTGAGCATATCATTCAATGGGAACGAGCAGCAAACGTCTGCGTTGAGAACGAAGAAACGTTCTGGGCGACCCTTTAGAATAGCATCACGGAAGTGGTAGAGCCCTCCCGCAGTTCCTAGAGCTTGATATTCCCGCAGATACACAATCTTGATTTGGGGGAACTCATTTGAAGCATCTTTAATAAAATCTCTGAACACAGATTCGTCGTAGTACCCGATCATGCAAACTTCTTGAATGTGGGGGACCTTCGCGATGGCGGTGAGACAATGCCAGACGATGGGATGGCCAGCAACCTCGAAAAGGGGCTGAGAATGAATTAGAAGTAGTTTCGTGTGATCCTTGGGAGATTGAGTTGTACCTTTGGCAGATCCAGAGACAATGGTCTGAATCTAGTTCCTCTTGATGGGCCACCAACCTGACGTTTGTCAATAAAGGGCCTTTTGCAACATCTGCCTCGCGCAACTCACTAAAATGACAGCCTTTGTAGCGGCATGGGAGCCATTTGCCTTGGATCTGTTAGGAATCTGGAGAGACATGTTGAATCTTGAATCTTTGGGTGGACACTCTCAAAATTGGATTTGCGGGGTGGTTTTTGACAAGGAATATGACACGAAGCACTGAATTTCGGCGTGTCCGTGTGTCAGGCCTAGATGCTTACCTAAGCAGGAAGGAAGGCCCTGGTGGCCCACCAGTGGCCTGGTGGGCTGCTGCACCCGGTGTTATGCTTTCAATTGAAGGTAATCATTATTGCCTTTACTTTCAATATTTAATACTCTTGATGCGCCGTGTTTTATCAAGTTTGGTAGATAATAATACGCATCCAATACAGTCATTGAATCGTGAAGTACCCAGGTAGGCAGAGGCAGGTACGAGTAAGTTGCGCGGTCACAAGCGACGCCCACTGATCCCGATTCTAACACTTTTCAGACAATACTGTATGAGCCGCTTGAGCTCGAGACTGTACACTGTACAGTAGGATCGAGAACAGCCCGTCGAGCAACTCTTACCGTCACTTTTCCCATTGCTGTTGGTGTGGCAATTCATTTCCAAGCTTGCAGGGGTTAAGCTTGGGAGGTCGAGACTCAAGGCAGATGATGCTGACGCTGAAAGTGCTTTTGTGAAGGCATTCACGGGAGAAAGTCCAAGTCCCTTACAAAATGGCAGTGAGAGCATGGAGCAGCCGTGAAAAGTTTACTCGACGCTCACACCCGGGCACCCGGGATGGTGCCACCCGAAACACGACGCCCCGCTTACCATGCAGCATGGTCACATTTTACTCCGCACTTGGTTTCCTTCTCGCATCCGTTGAAGTTCACAAGTCTTGGTATTGTTTTGGTGGTCGACGCCCGCTTAGCTATATCTTCGTTTGTGCTTTACAACCGCAACCTCGAGGAAACCTCTCAAGATTCCTGATTGCCACTTCTTGGATCGGCCGATCTAACTTCAGCTGAGAACTCCCGTCTCTTCCCATTGGTGACGAGTCTCGAGTTCATTCTGTATCATGCAAGCACTCGTACTTTGCACGTCTGCGACGCGTTGAAAAGCATAATGGATAAAATGATGGAACCAGACGTGATGATTCGCTATTGGAACGGTTCTCGCGTTTCTTGGGCGGGTATAAAGTCAAGGTTGGGTTCTTGAGAGAAAAAGGATGCCTGGTTATCTACCCAAACTCTTACATAGCACTTCTTCCTGTCTCCATTGGACTTCCAACGTGCGGTGCAATATCCTTTCAGCCCTTAAACTTGATCTCTTACCTTTCAACCCGAGGTCAACGTCGCTTTGCCTCTCCTTTGCGAACCAGTTCTACCCTGCACAATCGATTCTACCAAGCCACAAACTCTGGATTTGACGACTACTCTAGCACATTGGGCTCTTTTACAGTCAGAATCTATCAGTTTGTGACCTTTCTTCCTCCAATCACCGGTCGAAATCCCAAGGTCTCCACAGCTTCTCCAAGCTTGTAACCTTTTGTCAGCCTTGAGGAACTGCCCCAATCAAAAGTATGCTAGCACGTTCCTTGTCCAAAGACTTCCCTTGTGTAGTGGAAGCTACTCATACATATTCTTCATCTCGCTGTCAACTGCATAGCCTTCTTCGTGTGATTCCTTTCTCTGCGGCCAGCTGTCAGAGGTCTCTTTGTATTGCTTCCACCACTAACTCGTTATCTATGTAGATCCGATACCTCCTTTGACTCTCAACGTCCCATTATCCATATCAATAAGATGGCCACACGGGGATCAGCACGTTTCAAGCGTGAGCCCACTGTGGTACACGGTCTCATCACGCCCGACGAGTCCATGACAAGTACTGGTGATATTCACCCGAAACAAGAAACCGATCTGGATTCAATGTCTTTCCCTAATAAACTTCAAGCCAAACTACAAGAGGACCCCTTCAAGTCCCACCACGGTCTGCCATTTGAAAACCACAGTTTCGCTAGCGGAGTGTCCGAACATCAGCGTCGTTCAGCATCAGGTAAGATTGGCCTTGAACCTGATATTTAAAGAGCCTTCCGCTTACTTTGCTTGCAGTGTCACTTCGGTCGTCTTATCCCCCGCCTCCCCAATACCGCGCTCGTAACAGCCCACCAGCAACAACCATGTCAGCTACACCGACTAAGAAACGCGCAGGTATCGGGGCTGTTGGCCAGAGTGTCAGATTGTGTGTTAACGCCGTGGAAGAGATGCGGCAAATTGGAATTCCGGGTCTTGACAAGTCTATTCCCGAACTCGTCATGGTTGGCGACCAAAGCGCCGGGAAGTCGTCTCTCATGTCAGGAAGTAAGATAATCCATTTCCTACCTCTACATGCTCCCACGATGCCCTTGAAAAGTGAATCTAACTCCTTTATAGTTGCTGAAGTCAATCTCCCCACGGGACAGTCAATGTGTACCCAATGCCCAACCAATATAAAAACTTCGAATGCGGAAGAATGGATATGCAAAGTCTCTCTCCAGGAGCAGTACACCTTTATTCCTGGAAAGTACCAATGGGATAATGGCCAAGAGTTCCCTAACTGGCGGTTAAAAGAATCAATTGAAACCAACGAATTCAAGACGATTGATAATGAATCTGATCTAGAAGAAGTCCTTAAGTGGGCACAGATCGCATTACTTAATCCGTCCCAAAACTACAAGAATTTTGTTCCTGGATCTGAGGGATATATTGTACGGCAACAAACCCGAGAGAATAACCCACATCATAAAGAAGAAGCCCGGTTCTCTCCAAATGTCATTTTGGTCGAAATATCCGGCCCTGGACTTCCAGATCTTTCATTCTTCGATCTACCAGGCCTTTTTCAAACTGCCGAGGACCCCGAGCTACAGTATTTGGTTCAAGTCTTTGAAGCCTTGACAGTCAAGTATGTAAAGCATGAGAGAGCTCTTATTATTTGTGCTATCACGATGGCAAACGATCCGGGCCTTTCCCGTACAAAAGCAGTAATCGCAAAATGCAAAGCTGATCACCGCTGTATCGGAGTTCTTACCATGCCTGACAGGCTCTCCAGTGACGATTATGATAATATCCTGAACCAAAGGACATATACATTACCCCATGGGTATTTCGTCACCAAGCGACCAGGCAAGGACGGCTCGGATCGGTTACGTGGACCGAACTATCATACTTTGGCTCATCAAGAGGAGCAGCATTTCTTCGATACAGATGACAAGTGGAGAGTTGGTGGGGAATGGGCAAAATTTCGACCTCGATGCGGCACAGCTACTATTTCAAAATACCTTTCAAGAGAGTTTGCGAAATTAATCCTGCAGAGGTAAGTACGCCATGACTGTCGTGGGACTTTTATTAATAGTCCCTAGTATTCCCGATTTGGAGCGGAAAATCAAGGCACAGGCTATTGATGTCGAGAGACAATTATCTCGCCTTCCTGAGGTGTCGCAAGAACGAGTGCAGGAAACCGTTAGTCAAGCGCTATTCGAATTTTCTAGCGGCGTTCACAGACTCTTGGATGGAGATATGATATTCCAACTCAACCTGCATAGTGACTGGGCCCTACTATGTAACCAATTTCAAAAAGCCATCGAGCTTATGCGTCCTGGTTGCAAAGTTAGTCACCCTTCTGACGAGCGAAGAGAAGTTATCTTGATCGATGATGACTCCGATGACGAGGGAAGGGTAGCACCGGCTCGCCTCATCAAGAATGGCAAGAGGTCTCTAGAGAATAGCCCGGTCGCTGTCTCTAAGAGACCAAAACTTGGAAACAAGTCCAGCCCCAGGCAAGGCCTATTAAAGTTTGAAGACCGTCCGTTGACCTTTGCAATTCCGCAGAGCAAGAATAGGACCAAGAACCCACAAGGAGCACCGTCTCTCGCTTTCCAGAGACTTAAACCCGAGGACTTGGGACCGTTCTATAATGAATATCTCGGCAGTGGGCATGGAGCAATATCGATTGAAGATATCCAGCAGTCTATACAATCCAATCTCCGTGCTGGTCGTCCAGAATCTTTTAATGAAAAGGTGAAAGAAGACTTTGCTCTCATGAGTATTATTCCCTGGCGATTTCCTTTACAGGATTTTCTAGATAGCACCTTCGAGATTCTCCGAGACCAGATTCACGCCGTCCTCTCTAATGTGCTCGAAAACTATAGAGACACAACTCTCTATAGGGACTCCAAACCAATCATAAATCAGTTTCTCGCTCAACTCGAAGAAGCGCAGCAGGCGAAGGCTTTCGCGCTCTACAATAGAGAAAGGGCAGCTCTATTTACGATCAACCTACAAGCCTTCAATCTCAACAAACACGAGGCACTAGCACATCTGAAAGCAACGAGGCGAAATGTTCGACTGGATGCTTATGTGAAGAAGTCGTTTCCTTTATATAATGGCAAGTTGAGCTTGGAAGAGTTCAAAGTGGAGCAGGACAAGATGAAAGATAGCGACCTCCCTGGTGAAGCCTTCGATGCAGAACTGGAAGTCGCTGCTTACATCCGGGGCTACTATAACACGGCACGCCTTCGCTTTACCGACTCCATATGCGCAGATATTAATGTCATTTTGTTCAACGATATCAAGAAGGGGATCACACATTTGCTGCCAAGAGCATTTGGCATTAATGACGGAGAAGGCGGTAAGAACATATCCCCGCCCTAATAGGAGTGTCTTCCGCTCCAATACGAACTGAAGCTAACAATCCGCTAGGTGAAGCCAAATGCCAGGCATTATTATCTGGCAGCGCCGAAATTGTGAACAAACGTCTCTCGCTCAGGTTGCATAAGGAGAAACTGGCCAAGTTCCAGACAATCCTGAGTCAAGTTCGTAATGGTGTTGAACTCGACGAAAACAGTCCCACATTGGCGATCGACGACGACTCTATCGTATCGACATTGGACGATGGACCTGGCGGACCTTCTACTCGCCGAAATTCCGATGACGGTAACCCGATGGGCGCTTTTGCGCCAGGAATGTAAATATGGGGATGTAAACATGGGCTAAACAGTTGAAAGCTACAAGTTTCAAAAACCCACGACATCCGGAGCTCAATCTTCAATGTCGAAATTCCTCGGCTCGCGGTGCATATTTAATCATTCGGACTTTCCATTCGGACTTTCTGATATTATGTTTCTTCCATTGGCTGCTTTGTTAGGAGTAATCCACACCACATGTACTATACACCAAGAACTCGGGATAATGTTTCTTGGCCCTTGGGAGGTCTGCTGGCATTAAATGACGTCGACTCCGGTCTTTGGTTGTGCGAGGTGGTGTTGCATATGCATGCAAGTGAAGAAGATCTGGTGGGACATGTTTTCCCTTAGTTTATTCTGTGGGATTATTGTCAGTACAAGTATGCTATGACATGATTATGATGCTGGTCTGGGGCCATTAAGAGGCAGCATTGGGAGGAATAAGATACGTCTCTATCAAGTACATCTTCTGCAATCCTGATACTCTTTCATCAAGACGACCTGCAAGGTAATTAATCGCGGAGTTGGTCACATGGTGCCTTTTATATGCAGATGCAGTGAAACAGAGCCCAACGTTCGGTTTGGGTGCCGTGGAGATGGCCCAATGCAACGCTGACCAGAAAAGGTATCCCCTTTTGACCTCTCCTGAAGTCTCATTCGAAACCCCACCACTCCCAGCTTGTACGTACCAGCCTGGTGAGCCACAGGGATTGCACAGCCCAGCCCCCTGTGAACCGCGCAAATACCAGCCACAGAAACGGGTACCGGCCCTTACGGTGGTAATTATGGAGCACCAGGAGATTATTTAGGCTGTTTATTGGATCTCCCGTTGACCCCCTCCCCCCTCCAACCCTGCCTGTCTAGGCTCGGAAGCGATAGGGCCGTGGAAGCTTCAACTCTGAACCCGCGATCAAATCAGGAAGCGCCAGCAAAGTCGCAATAATAATAGTCCACACCCACCCACAAGATCACTGCAGCATCCTGAGCCTCGTGAAATCCTGCGACACGACGGCAAGTGGGGATTTGCTCGCCGTCAGCGCGCAGGGTAGGGGCACCAGGGGGCTCTACTGAAAAGTACCGCTCCCTACGGTGCCAGTTAAGCGTCACTAGATTGCCTTACTGGTTGAGAGGCCTGGAGATGTTCAAAGATAACCCCAATCACGGTGAAGCACTCACGCCATCGCCTCACCGTAGGGCGTAAATCAACACCAACCATGATCCATCCCGACCATCCATCCCATATTCTCCCGGTACAACACAACACAGCACCACCCCTTTCCTTCTTAATATATTTTCCAAGCATCCTCTGCTCTGCTCTTGGTCTTCAACACACGGGCACAGAGGCTTTGTGTTCATAGAGCATTGTCAATATCAATACCCTTATCATTCGAGCCGGACTTCGTTTGTCTTTACTTTCTTCTCTTCAAACCCCCACCTCCCCATTAATCCCTCACCGCAATTTCAGCAACCATTATCCACGAATGAACAAACAAAAATATATACCCGATTCTTGAAGCTGGCCTTCGAATTCAATTCTAATAACAACAAACCGTCAAGATGGTCATGGAGACCATAACCATCATCAACAAGTCGGGCAAGGTAGTCAGCACTGTAAGCTTAAATACCCCTCCCTCTTCACATGCATGCACACTGACATCAGCAGGGAAAACATCTCGTCAACATCTTCAAAGATGCAAAGCAGGCATACAACGAGAAAAAGGCTGAGATGAAAGCCGAGCATCGAAAACAGATCACCTACAAGAATGCTCAGAAATTCATCCAAGCCCGCGAAGAGACCCAATCCGTCGCATCTTCTCGACGTTCCCACCGCTCTCGATCCTCACGACACCATCACACAGATAACGATGGCCCATCACGTCCTCCCCTCACAATGCAAAACCTCTCCCAGATAGATGAAGCAAGTGTGGCTTCATCTCGCAGAAGCCGCAGCTCCCACCATGGTTCCCGCAGACCAACAAGCCCCCCGGCATACACCGCGCCCTTCTTTGACGAAGGAGATTTTGAAGGAACTGGTCCTGGCATCACACGAAGACACACCGACCTGCCCGAATCTCAAGTCTCTCGACGAACACTGCCTCCACCATACGAACTTCACCGCAGCGTCTCGAACCCCGATTTCTCAGATAAAATCGACATGAACCTTGCA
>QGML01000477.1:0-16904 GCA_007825375.1 Lachnellula willkommii | reverse complement strand
GAGACACCTGCGCTTTATCGCCGGCCAATCCACCCCACCTTCTCCCCACACCACATCGAACTCCTCACCCGAACAACACAACACAGAGATCTACTTCCGAGGTCGAAGCCGCACCGACAATGGAAACTATTGCCTTCGGATGGATATGCCCGAGCATAAATAAGAGTTGGCTTTCGACGCGGTGCGAGCGGCAGGTATATGGTTATTATATACCACGCAAAGAAAAAGACGGAGAATCCGCCGTGAACAGTTAAAGATACCGAGCCAGAGGCAGAGAATGCTTGAAACCGGCTTCTCTGAGTTAATAAGTTAACGGCTACCGTTGTAGTGGCGCCGAGCAGAAATAATCCCGCTCTGGACGCCATGCATACCTTACTCGACGTGGAGATTCAGCCTCAGCCTCAACCGTCCTTCAGTACTCTCGTTTCGTCGACTTTGGTTTATCGACAGTCTGAGGAACGGTAGGGTATTGATAAGAGCACTGCTGAAAAGCATGGGAAATATATCAGAGGAGTCCTAGGAAAAGAAAGAGCGAGACTAGTGTCTAGAGATTTGCGTTTCCTCGGTTCTTTTGCTCAGTCTGGCTATCAACCCCACTCCAACACCTGTACGTGTTTAGGGTCACTTATAGCCTCGTCATGCCTGTTCCATATTTGCAACATCTCAAATGAAAAACTTCTCTGACGTAAGATGTAGGCGAGGAGTGCTTTAAAGGAGTTTTGTCCCAAAGTTGGATTTTAAGTATAAGTACGAAGTATAAAGTTAGATAATGATTTATTCTCCTGATAATAGGGACCTAGAAAACGTTGTCTCAGCTTTTGGAAGGGCACAGAGAGTTCACAGATCACCCGGACGAGGTATCTTCGTAGAACTGCCAATCTTCATACGGCTTCGTCACAACAGCAAAAGAAATCTCCTCCATATGCCGTCCAAGATGACGGCTGCGAGGTAGATTCCCAGGGGCGATGAGTTCCCCGCAAAATGGGCACTTGGATTCTGGCACTTGCACCTGGCTTCAAAGGGTCAGAGTTCGATGATGTAGCAATGAGATGTGTGCCAAATACTTACCTTAAATCGAATCGACTCGTGGTGCTCAACTGCAATTTTTCTTTCCCGCAGACGTAATTATTACATCCACAGTGAAGACACGGACGCTGCCCGTAGCCTACGGTAATGGATGCGCGTAGTAATCACAAATCGCCGTAGTATCGACTTCTGGTTGGCCTTGATTTTTGCTGTGTGACAAAGTTCCTCGTGATGTAATTGCACACTGCATTACTTCCAGTTTTATATCATGTTTTTCTCTTTGATGGACGTAGACCGAGTCTGGGTCTTTCAGCTTGGCTCCGCATTGTCGGAAACTGCATTGATAAAATGATTCGCTCATTTGATGGTCGTGCTTTTCATGATATATCAAATCGCGGCGTTTCCAGAAGGTGGTTCTTGGGCTCTTGCAAGACTCAAGAGTACAAATATATGGCTCTAAATCATGGAGAACGTGTTTTCTAGCTTCAGATCAGCTTATACGGCCCCGTAATTCCATCAAAAGAGTCGTCTACTCACTTCCAGTCTCTTTTTCGTTTCGTTTCAAGTGTCAACCCACAAATATCACACTCAAATGGATACGAAGAAGGCAGCTCAACCGGTGGCGGAGGCAATGCCGAACTGAACATTTCTGCACGGCTTCCCGGTGGGTTTGCACTCTCAGGAAATGTTGCTGACACATTCATGTTCTGCTCGTAGGGATCAAACACGTTGTAGCCATGAAGTGAGCTGTTCATGCTGGAGGAGCATGACCCAGGTGGGGAGATCTCTGGTGTGCCGGTCCAATAAGTCTTGCTGTCGTACTTAGCAGTTGACAACCGCTGGGCTCGATACAAGTTGGCCTCCGCGCGAGACGGCGAGCTAGGTAGTGTTGGATCGCTGGATACCGATCTATGATGTTGCGGTAATAGATTCAGGCAACGAGATCGAGCTTATTCTCCCCAGAAATGTGAGGTCTGGTCTGGGCAGCAGGTTCGTCGTCCTCACGCTCTGAAGAGACCATCACTTGTGATATCCTCGCGCCATGGAATAACCTTTTGTGTTATATGGCCTGTGAACCAGCATGGTAATCTCGGTACAAGATTGGTATCAAGTGTGCAGCGAGAGGAGGACATCCGGGCGATGCATTCTTACCTTGAACACTATAGTCTCAAGATTATAGTCTTCCTCGCTCCACTCGCTCTGATCGCCTGGGATGATGTCGCAATCTTCATCACAGCGATGATGAAAGGGTTCGCTCACGTGGACATTCCGAAATAGCTCGATGTCTTCAACTTGATCCTGAGAAACGTGATCGTCCTCGGAAGCAGTCAATCGCTTCGGTATTCGACGGAATGTTTGGGGGAGAGGGAAATATTTCAAACCGCAAAGAGGACTAGCATGTTAGTATATTATGCATGGTTGGAGTAGTGTAACATACCAAACAATTATAGTTGGTTTATCAATCTCGAAGCATGGCTTGCCCAAACACGATGGCCGCGGACACGATGACTTCTGCCATAGCACCTCCGTCATAAGAATTGACATGACAATCTCCGCGCCTGGTTGAATCGATCTTGACCAGTCCTCTTTACCAATAAAAACACCAGGGCGTTTGGCATAGGCTATATGATATTGTCCCTGAAGAACCTTACTCTGGCCCGGGGCATCTTTGAACTGGGCTTGGAGAAGTCCTTCAAATGGCTATCATGGTTAGTAAACTGATTTATGATACCGGGACTCAGAACTGACCTCCCAATGCTTGAACCATTCATGTGGTAGTTCCCGGACAACACCCAAAGCATCCTCGAATCGAATGTTGGTCTGATTGAGCAGACTCGGTGATGCGGCAACTTTACCATCAATCTTCAAAAGAATGTAATACATCTGCATGTTGGTTCGGATGATTGTTTGCAAAATCTTACGAATATCAACCGGGAAGTTTCGAAGAAATGCCAATATCCGAGACCCAGTATCCTGAAGGCTGAGGATAGACTCCTGGGTTGAAGACATCCCTAATGAAACGGACGACATGTCCTGCGTTAGCTCTGCTGTAGTCCTCGAGATGCTGTCGAGTCTAGAATGTACACCAGTGCCTAAGTTCTTCAAGTCCGCAGCGACAGATTGATGACTTTGGACAACTTCATCTTTCACCTTTCCAACTTCTCTCGAAATTCCTTGAAGTTTTGAGCGGTGTTTCTCGATGTTTCTCAGTAGTTCGTTATGATGGGCCTTTCCCCGAGACTCCAACTTTGATATCGTTTCCGAGGTATGGAGAGCCTGTATTAGATTGATGCTGATTGTTTTCGCGGATACCAAAGCCCGTATCTTCTTCACCTCTTCCGTCGCAAAGACTGCCCATTTTGCCTTGTGGCCCGTACCGCGCAACGAGCTCCTCGCAAACGGTCCCATTGTCTTATCATATTTCTCGATATTTGACAAGAATTCTTGTAGAGGAAGCTGGCACGTGAGTGCCATTCCGCGGATGGCGTTGACGTGGTTGATATTGCTGTCGGTAGGCTCGAGGCTCGCAAGGCGCGAGAGAGCATTTTGCAGCGCAGTAAGTTCGAGCGTGACATGTTGATAGTCTGCTGAAGCTCCGACTGCAGTGTCCTTTAATGCCCTCGAGATTTTGGCGCAGAGCTCTGAGATTTCTCGAGTTAGTACTTGCGCCAGAATGAGGAAGGGCGACGAACCAATAGCACCGATAAAGTCCCCCACTGAGAAGCCAAATGCTGGTGTCATCTTGGGAACACTCGAGTCAATATCATGATTTGAGCAAAACGCTGCCCTTCTTGCTTCATACTACGATCGCAGATGCTCAGCACACGTAAGTCATGACGCAAGACGATGAAGTTATTGAGATGTTGACAAGGCTGTGAACTCGCAGTCAGTCTCCCCATTCTGCCTCGCCAAGAACCCCGAATATTCATCAGCCAATGGTGTCAAGATTTTTCAGAAGTTGAGGTTGCACATGAGAGCCTGCGCGGATAAGTAATGTCTAGCTTAGTAAGAAAGGAAGGAATAACTCTTGCTTATATTCCAAGGTAGGTGCGACATATTACCATCAGTGCTTTCCCCTTTGGAAATTCAAAAAGTTTGTTCAGTACAGGTCTTACTACTGTGGCAGCGAAATACAGAGATTTGGTCGATAGTTCTCCTCTTCCTACAATGTAGAGAAAGACTACACCACACCGATAATTTCCCCTACGACACTCTTAAAAATGCCCTTGGGATCAAACTTCTCGCGGACCGCTTTGAACCTCGCAAGGTGCTAAATTAATGTTAGTGCTAGACTGCAACCACCCCTTCATGATAGTATGTAGACACTCACATCTGGCTCTAGATTTTTCACTGATTGTGTCAAAACATCACGAGTATTCTTAGTCCAATGCGGGCGACATGGGAACTCATTAATGATGGTCGTTGCAAGATTATGATCTATGAATACGCGTTAGTAAACCTCAGCAGCATCCATCATCTTCGCCCAGACCCTGAAACATAGGATTTAAACACTTACAGAACGGCTCATTGAATCTCAAATTATCCCCAACCGTCGGTCTGAAAGCCGGGAAGTCAAACATAATCGCCCCTTTGCTCCAATCTGCTCTAGGAGCAGTATACACCTATCCCAGAAGATCATTATACGGTCTTCCGAATTTGATGTTGATCCCGCTCCTATAAGTGGCTGTCATGACAATACCCTTAGCCAACTCGGCATCGAAAAGAGCCCTGACCCTCTTCAACAAGGCATTTGCTAGCGTCACAGGAATCGCCAGTTCAAGAGTGTAAGCATTGAGATGGTAGTCCCATTCTGGTAATTGATCCGGGTACAAGCCCCCGATGAGGACATCGTAATTCCAGCCGTAGACGGGCCATTCAAGGATTGCTGAATCAGTTGTCTTGTCGTGGAAGTTGGGAGCCTCCCATATTCCAAAAAAGAGATTCTCCGCGAGCATGTTTGACGTAGCCAGATACTTGCCACTGTTCAAAAGACCTAGCGCAGTATTGGCCTCAAAGCTGGTGATGGAAAACGTGGACTGAAATCCTGTTTGGTCACTGGTGTTTGTAGGCACAACATCGTAGTAACGTTGATGGAACTTTCGAGTATACGGCCACCACTTCAAATAGTTAGCAAGATCCCTGGGGTCGGTTGGATATTTCAACTTGCCCAAAGATTAGCTGTAGCATAAGGTGCGATAAGACCGTAGATATCTCCATCCAAGACATCTGATTCTGAAAGCCTAGAATTGTTAGTCCCATTCAAAACAGGTGGGGGATTTACTCACGTCTTCTGCTGTGCATATACTTTAAAGTCTGGGTATATCTGAAACTTGACCCTCGCAATAGGACCCAGCAAGCCCAAAGATGTTGACGCAGCAAGCCAATCATCATTATTGTCATCTCTGACAATTTCTTGAATAGTGCCATTTCCATCAATGATATGTATTTTCAAAGCGCCAGCTGCTACCATGGAGGTTTCTCTTAACGACGATCGATGTGCTCCCATCGCAATAGCTCCTGCAATAGTCATATTCCAGTTCACCAACGCATAACCTATCGATGCACCATTTGCATGCAAATAGTCGGCAAGTTCAAAAAAGGTAACGCCGGCTTCGATCATCACCGATCCCCCAGATAGATCAAAGTTGGTTATTCCGTGGACGCGTTCGGTTTGCATTATGATGGTCGACGGGTCGTCAGAACACATTGTATCGTACCACATGTGGCTTTTACCGCTCGCTCGAAGGGGGGTGTTGGAACTTGCGGCAGATTTGACAATCTCGACCATTTCGTCGACAGATGAGGGCTGGACGATCGCAGAGACATTGTGGCAGGCTGGGAAACCTTCACCGTCGAAAGTGTTGTATGGTATTGCGATAGCCTGAGTCAACAGTAATGTCAGAACTGCTGCGTTCATAATTTGGAACACCATTCTCTCGAATAGCAGTATACTCGAGGTCTAAATTCTTGCAGGCGAAAAGCATTGCAGACTTTGTTGATTGAATATATGAACCTCTGAAGCATATGTACATCATTGAGCAAATTGACTGGTCATATGGATTGACTTCCCCATGTGATGCCGAAATCAATTTGAACCTTGGACAATAAATATTTGATGACAGGAGGACAACTCGCATTTTGTTTCTCAGCATCCTAGAACGGTGAACCCTTTATGGCGAATGCCAAGAATCAAGGTAGCCCACGTCCCCCCTTATCTTGAGGAGAGCCCGGTACCTTGCGGGGAAGCTGTGGACGTTGCAACCAAACAGGCAAGAGTAAACACAACCGATCATGGGTTTGATACTCCGTAACTTTCCCATCTCGAGGATCTGAATAGATGAAAAACGGCGGAACTCGCAAGGACAGGTTGCGGTCGCACCTTTTCAGTCGGGCCATCGAAGCCATGCTTCATGACCACCTGGACGAGAGCCCACCATAGATTCATGCTTCGTGAGCCACTCTAGCAACTTGTTACACGGAGAAAAGTGGTGACGTTTGGTGGGTTGGAGAAGAAAGAGATGCCGTGTGACAGATGACCACGGAATCACATGATGAAGATCTTAAGCTTGGACCACAAGCTTGTTAGCTTTTCATCATCAGTCTCATTTGTATTTTCCTTCATATAAGGCCAAAAGAGAGAGAGGAAAGAGAGAGAAATACGTATCAAGTTTTTGGATTCATAGCGGTTTAAACGAATTGCTATTAATATCCAGCCAGCGAGTAGTGAAAGACGGACAAACAAACATGTTTTTATTTTAATATACGTATGCTAGAGCAAGCCAAGACGCTGGTAGAAAAAGATTTGCTAAGTACAAGCTCTAGACGTATGGAAGTTGTAAGTATTTGCACTTGCAAACTGTGTAATGACAAATCCTTACTGGTATTCAAACACTGAAAGGAAACCGGGTTATAGTTTGCACATACTGAGTATTGATTTTCAAATGGTATCTCATCGCTATTCATCCCCATGATCAAACAGGCAACCCCCTAACCCTCCTCTCTTCCTCCTCCTTCTTCCTCTCCACCCGTCCCAAAAACTCCTGCCTCGCCTTAAACGCCCCCTTCGCCTTACCCGCCGCATCAAGCTCATCCGCAATCCCCTCTTTATCCACAAAGCCCGCCCAATCCATCGCGCTCTTCTCCACCGTATTAAGTTTCTTGCCTCCATCTTTCACGCTCCCTACCCCGATTGCCCCTTGAACCCTAGTTTGGGCTTGAGCGCCGAAACGGAGGTCGGTTCGGGGTGGTAGGTCGTTGATGGGTTCGAAGACTGATTTGCGGGCTTTTTTGGTTGGGCGTTTGGGTTTTGTGAAGGGACTGGGTTGCGTGGTTGAGGTGGGGTCTGTGGATGTGGATGAGGGGTCGGGGTTTGAAGAGAGGAAGAGTTTGGCTTCTGCTGAGGAGCGCGGGACGAGTTTCTCTTCCGTGTGGGATTTTCCGGCAAAGGTGTAGGTTTGTTTTATCATTATAATTGTATCGGGTTCATCATTCAGCGTAGTCGTGGGCTCCTTCCCCGCATCTTGTTTTTCTGATACTTCCTGTATATTTGGTTCCTTGGTGTCACTGGTGTTCGGGTCGGTGGGTGCTGGTATAGGTGTAGTAGAGGCTTTGCCGGATATCATATCGTTCCACAGCGCATCAACATCCACTGTGGCTTTCGAGGTATCGACCAGTACTGTTTTCTTCTCTATTTTCCTATACGGTTTCAATTAGCACTTTGTCATATACAGCGTGAATCGGACATACTCTGCAGCCCTCATACTCCTCGTCTTAACCAAGCCCCCTTCACCCCCCTCATCATCCGCTTCCACCTCCGCCTCCACTCCATCACTCTTCTTCCCCTTCCCCTTCTTCCGCCGCCTCTTCAAGCCCCGCTCAAGAATCGCCTCATCGCCCGAATTCTCAAACCCTGCATCCTCTGCCTCTTCCTCATTTGCTTGCCCTCGTTTCCTTTTCGCGGGTTTCTTTACTGCTTCTTCTACCGCATCTTGCTCATCGTCTGAAGATTCCGCTCCACCGGCGTCATCTACCGGTGCGGCGTCGGGCGCAAAGTCCGAGTCCTCTGAAGATGCGTAGTCGGAGTCGTCGGGAATAAGTTCTGGTGGCATGGTGAAGTGAGGTGGAGGTTATGGTTGGTACAGTACTGTTGATTTAGGAGGTTTTCGCGATCAGACGAGGCTGAAGATGTTACGCGCTAGTTAGATAATCAATGCAAGGCTTCAGAGAGTGGGGCGATTAAATTGAGATTCCTCAGCCTCGTGACCGAGGGGCGTTTGAGCAGTGTACCAGGATAAATTACATTCTAATCTATTCAATAACATAAAGTTTAATAACTCTCATTTCCTCTGATCTGTTTCTACCTTTTTCGTCCCCTTAACCAAATTGTTCATGTTTATAAAAATACGGAAACTGGAGGCCAGCGGCCCAGTGCTTCTCGGTCCTTCAATTGCAATGAACTCTTTCTTTCGTTATCTGATCGCCATGGTCGTAGATAGCCCAACTCAAACAACAAATTAAGGGAGTAAGGGATCTCCATCTAAAATTGCGACTCGCGATAAAGGATGGCAGGATTGCCTTCAAAATTGGGTCGCATCTCGGACACTCTGGGGTAAAAAGACCCACACTACTTGGTGTTGTTTTATTTAAGGTCCGGGCGGGGTGTTCTAGGGTGAGAAAATGCTAGTATACGTATTTTTCAGCCTATTAAAACTAGATTAATATATTCTCGTTTATATAGACTTAAATAATGCCTTTTAAATATTAATTCTATAAATTTTAATCTTAAGTCTTCTCTCTAGTTCTTTATAAAATTAGTAATAAAAGTAGTAACTTGAAGTTTATTTTGGTGAGGAAATTACGACTTTTAGCGGATTTTTATTTATCTTTATATAACTTTATACTTAGAGCTAGATAAGAGATTCTAAAAACATTAATAGATATTTAATCTAAATCTAAATAACTTTTATATAAAAAGTAATTTTATAACTCCAATATCTATTAAATTATAAGCTTTTGAAGTTGGTAAGTTTGGGTGGTATTTTCGCTTAATTTATCTGCCCGGACCTTAAATAAAACAACACCAAGTAAAACCCGTGAGAATACGTACATTTTCGATCCTATGCCCGGCACAGATAATCGGCAGAAAAGGCCATACAATTACCGTATTTACGGCATATGAACATATGAAGCAGAATAAAACTTTTGATCCGTTTGCACATGAATGTGCTCGAGCAATGATGCCATATTTGTACGTAGCTTTACCTAGGTATGTAGGTTTATATGCATGTGGAAGGAGAAAAGAGTTGAGAATGAGGGGTTAAATTTTGCTTCCGTCTGATTGGATGGAGGATCTGGAATTAATATTAACAGATCGCCAAGACATTCGTAATATGAGACTAAGTTTTCGATGTGGTAGCGCGCTTGAAGACCCCTTTTCAAGCCCACAGTACCTAGGTAGGTAGGCATCTGAGGAAGCTCAAGCGAATAATAATAACATATTTCTAACTTCCAAGGCTTGAGGCTTAAAGGAGGTGGGTGGACAATTTCCGGAACTGCGCCCCCGTCCGTCGATAGCTTATTTGAGCTTTTTTTTTGTTTTTTTGTATATTGATTGTAATGATACAGGCGTATTTTGAAGGGCTGGATTCATTGAGGGGAAGATTATCATGGGATAATGCTCGCTGCCGTCGACTCAAACTTGGGGAGGCCGGCGCCGGCGTCTACACGTGCAGACACGCGTTTATGCATTGAAAGTCTGGTGGTGGCGGTGGCGGTGATGCCCAGCATAGGTTTCCCGAAGGACTCCGTTCTGCAGGACCGGTTCCCGAAGGTATAATTGCCAGGCGAAGGCCTGACTTTTGGTATGGGGCATGGACCTGATAATTAACTTCTTTGAAGAGAAAAACTAGTCGGGTTTGCATCGATAAAGTCTATTACTCGTAACAGCATAGCATCGTTGTTTCATAGCGTTCTAGCAAAATCCCCGTGTCTTTAATAAATAAGTTAGTAAGTTAGTGGAATAAGGTTTAGATCTGACACATATCGACGTAAAGTTGCCTTGTCAGATCTTGTATTACAATGGCGTCTGCGGCTCGGCGACCTAGATTTTAGGGGGTGTAGGACCAAGTGACTGCTCTGAACCTCCAGGATGATGCTGGTTATATAACACAAGATCGGGTGTACTGAGAACCAGACGCTCGGGACTCGGAGGTTGTCACCATCTATTTTCTCCCGCTTACGATATGCAGGTCTCTTTTTGAAGAGGTAGAATAGAAATAGGTTGTTGTTGGAAGGATTATTCTGCTTGCCCCTATTTTAATCTACCTAGGTACTTATCGCGTCCCGCGGTGGATTTTGTATGTCTGAGAACTAACCGCCACTTGAAAAGATCAGCCGCCAATAAGGAGGTCTCTCCGTCGACGGAGAGAGAAGAATATGCAGGTCTTATGCACATATTTTCCCCCTCAACATATGTACCTAGGTATTTATGATGCTTGCTCACCGTGCTGTGCTGTGGGTCGGAACTGATAGCGCGGGATGTTTGGTGAGCTTGATGCTGTGTCCATGGAGCAATCAAGCTTGAATCGAGGGCATCTTATAGAAATGTGGATCTTGAAAAATAGTCTTTATTTCTGCGGGATTAATTGTTGCGGCTTGCTTATTTGACAATTATACACGCGTCTCACAGCGCATGCGTTTCAGAAGTAGATACCAGCCTGCCCTCTGACACGGCACGCTGTTCGGGATCAATGTCATGTTTCTCCAGGCTTCGGGCAGGATACCGTATGTATGCTATTAGCCGTTGAATATGCATGCCGAAATGCATTGTTGTCGGTGTACGTCCGGCGAGTCGGAATCTGGGATTCATGTCTCTTGGAAATCGGAAGACTGAAGACTGAAAGTCCCCTGAAAAGTACACGGTATAAATACAACCTACCTGCAGTACCATCCAGCGTTCCGGGCCACCGGGAATAGCGGACTGGTACAGCGAATGGAGAGCAGTCGAGTCCGCCGTAACATCTAGCAAATCCCCATACAGCAGGTCTTTCATAATCATTGCCCAGTGGGTTGGGAACTGCCGGAACAAGCCACGGCACGATACTTTTTCGTTAGACGAAAGACAAAAGGGGACGATGAGTGAGAACTAAATAAATACCGTTCAGTAGCGCAGGTAGTGTTTATATACATAGGTACTAAAATAGACAACTAAGATATTATGGATGACATTCGCAGTCGAGCAGGAATTGTGAGAACCAAGTCCAAGTTGCTGCTATCAAAACCAAGAGAGCCGGAACATCCCAGGTTATTTATGTATCCCCCCTCAAATTCGTATGGCATGATAGAGTGAGGTTCCAACGCCCCTCTTATGTACTGCTTTATGCGTCTTATGCTCTTTTTGTGGGTATGTTTCCCTCTAGCAATCGCTCTAGCGCTCCCTCCCCCAAAAGCCCCTGTTGCGTGCAGACGGCGGCATGCCCACCAGTGTACGGTACTCCGTACGGTAGGAGTAGGTAGGGTAGGGTAGCAGTAGAGTACGAAGCATCCATCCAATCAGGTCATGTAGCCAGTGCATCGATTCAACTCCTCTCGATGGGTTCTTACTCCGTACAGTACAATCTTCCGTCCTCGTCTCCTTCTCATCCAGGCACTCTCTCTGTCTGTCTGTTTCAATAATCCGTCCTCACATTCTCTTCCATTGCTGAGGATACCCGCTCGGCCCATCGTCCAATTCGAATTCTCTTGTGTCGTCCTTCGAAAAGCTGCTTCTGCTTCTTCTTGTTCCGCTTCTATTTCCCCTGTCCTTCGTTGTGTCCTGCCCCTATCTCCTTTCTCCCATCACGAACATTCCTCGCCTCATTCCTCCCTCCCCCACGACCTTCGCTTCTCCTCAAAAAACGCCTCCAATCGAACACATACACATACCCAGAGAACAGCTTGTCTCAATAGAGGTTGGCAGTTCTCTCCGCACATATTATTGTTCGTTTCTTTGCTCATCGTGGCTTCGTGATAGACTCTGTTGCAGCAGCCGCAGCAGGAAAAGCATCCGGAGCACACGGTAAAAGTGTGTTTCTGCCCTGCCTGTGCAAAGACGCGAGACGAACGACAGAGAACTCATCTATCCTATCTTCCTGGCCGCCGGCGTCCGCCCTTCGATTCCATTGTCGACCCGTTAATTCGCGTTGAATTCCCCCCTACAATCTTCGTAATAATTGCTCCTGCTTCTCTGGCATCTTTGGAAGGTTCGTGATGACAGACAACACAATCCAATCCAATCCCGGTACCCGGCACAACTATCCAACCAAGCAACACAACACGCTTGTGATGCTTTTAACTTCCTGCTCATTAAAACCAACATGCTTCTGCAACACTTTGCAACGGCTTTGTTTAAAACATGTTGACTAATATTGATTGACTACAGATTCCTTCTTTCCTCACACCTCCCACCTCTCACCCGCAACCAACCATTTCACAGATACGAATGAAGTGCTAAGGCTCGCAATAAAAACCAACTGCGGCTTTTCCGATCCTGAAGACTCTGTCACGCCACAGCATGGCTGCTCTCGTTCAATCATACCCCCAATCGTCCAGCACCGTTACTATGCTTCAGACCCGTCCCTCTTCTGCCTCCGGTATCCTCCAGAACTCCTCGCAGAGCCAGTCTCACCATCAATACCCAACGAATACGTCACACGGGCAACGAAATAGCTTTCACGGACTGAATAACGGGATGGGGGTGTCAAACTATCGTGGGCAGACAGTCGTGGCACCGATTGCCCCGTATGCTTTCACCAGCACGCCTAGTCTGTCTGTGCTGGGGCAGAGGTCCCAGAGTGCTCCTCATATCCAATCACAGCAGCAGACCTCTTCAGCCCCTATAACTCCAACAGTACAGCAGCCCGAGTCTAGCAACAACAAGGCATCAAGATCTCGGTATCCTGCTGCTAATTCAGTATCTACAACTTCCTCCGGTTCCTCTGAGCTCTCTTCCGTGAGTCAAAGGTCCGGGTCGAAGGATGATTCTGGTATCGTTGGCACCGCTCGTATTGCATCAGGGGCCGCTCGACCCCTATCAACCGTCATAACATCACCCAGCGGCAACTTGGCCCCTCCCATTGCAGCGTCCCCAGTGAAGACTACTCCTGATCGGTACCGTCGACCAAACAATCGTCGAGCAGATTCCTATACGACCAGTCCGCCATCAACTTCCCAAACCCCACCAGCTTCCACATCTTTGGCAATGCCGAATGTCATGCAATTCTATGGAGGGAGCACACAACAACCAGCGGCTACAAGCACGAGTTTCGATTTACAAATGCCACAATTTTCAAAACCAGCTGCGACCGCTGGAACCGCTGCGGACGATATGCAACTGCACCGACTCGGCAATTCAGACCAAGCCAAGAGATATCGACGAAGGAGCATTCATACCGTCGATGTAGGCGGGTTCTCTCAAGGTGGGGCGAGTTCCTCGCCGGAATTCTTGCAGCAAGGATCAAGACAAGTTAGCAGTGCCGAAGGTAGGATTGACCAGCAAGGGCATCCTTTACGCAGCTCACCTATTGTCACCATTCAACCGGCGTCTTCGCATGGACGTAATGGCAGCTCAGATAGTGTCGACTCTACTCGTAGCAGCCACCACTCACGACCGAATTCGGTAAGTGGTTCATTATTATTATTCTCCTTGGTTGCACGTGCATGTACATTGCTCACCGCAACTATGGCTCGCATGATGAAATATCATACCTGCCTTTTTGTCATTTATCCCTCCTCATCCACACCAATCAAATGCATTTCGGGAACACTTCGCTAACATGCTAACTATTTCAGGCCAACAAGCGAGAATCTAACGCATCAATGGCGCCTGCGAACCCCGCCTCTACTTCTTCCTCTACTCCAACAAAAAACCCCCCCGGCAACCTTCCCAAAGATGACACCCCCAAACTTGTAAATATTCCTCCTCGGGGTTCGTCAACCGATGCCGCGAAACGAATTGGCAAGTCGTCTCCTTTGTCCAAACCGATGACCATGAGCCCCGAGCCCTCGGCTTCCAAGGACTCATTTGCATCGGCGGTCAACGCGGCCCTGCAACAACCAGCCAAGCCAACATATGCGCAGGTCGTGAATGGCGCAAACAACAACAGTCCTGCTGCGCAGCAATTGGCTGCCTTGAATGATAAAGATAGCAAAAAGAGCAAAACGTCGCGATTAAGGAGAGCATTTTCATTTGGTAGTGCCGCGGAATTACGTAGGGCCTCCGCAGAGAACAGCGCAGCCAACAATGCCGCATCTGCAAATGCAGCTGAGCGTGCAAAGTTACGAAAAGACAAATACCAAGGCGAACAAGATGCTGAGCAGGCTAGAATTGCGGAGCAGCAAGAGGCTGGCGGTATCGGATCGGGAATATACTCAGGGCAAGGCAGGTTTTTCAGCGGCTCGACCGATAACCTCTCCATTTCCTCGACTGCGTCATCGGCCTCTGTTATGATAAGGAAGATGGGCAAGGGAATGAAAAAATCCTCACGATCTCTTGTTGGGCTCTTTAGACCAAAATCTGTTATCGGTGTTCCTGCGGCTGACTCTGCTCTGCCAGAGGTAAGTCAGGCTCAGGTATCGATGGTGACAGTCGAAGCGGAGAGAGAGAAGGTCAACATCAACGCAAACCCTCACGATCAAACTGGAGGAGGTACTGGATTTCCCAGACTAGAGAGAAACTCTCTTGATGCTGTCACTAGTGCCAATATCAGTGATCGCCTGGGGAGCTCTTCAACTAATGACTCGGCGGCTCGACCAAGCATTGTTGGAGGTGAGAAGGAGCGTGCTGAAGTGCTGGCAGCAGTGAAGAAAGGTATTTTAAAGCGTAAGTCACCAATTGCAAATTGATTGACATTTCTGACAAATCAAACAGGCACTGGCACAGACTCTGGCAGCTCCTCCCCTGTAATTCGACCCCTCGATCAGAAGTCTCCTAACTTCCAATTACCACAAATCCCACATGTGAACGAATCCCCAAACTCATCCGCCCCGAGCACACCAAATGACGAGAATCAAGGACACCGACGAACTGGTTCGGTGACATTGGGTGGAGAGGATTATTTCATGTCCGCACTGCGGTTCCGTGGTGATTCGAAGAGTGTGCCCAACACTCCTCACGGTTCCAACAAACGCAATGCTACATTCAGTCCCCGTATTCAGTTTCATGACACATGGCCAAGCGGCGAATACGATAGGCGAGGTGAGATTGCTACCTGCAATCGGTTAACTCCAATGCTGGCTCAGCAAATCAAAGAAGAGCTTAACACCTTCAAGATGGTATGTCCCATTTTCCTGTCGCCCTCGATCATCAATGCTAACATGAATTAGGAAATGGAAGTGCATGAGAACTCTAAAATATACACGCATTTTTTCTGATGACACACGATTATGGCCGGTAACTCGGCCCACGAATAACACATCCTCCCCTCGCATAGCAGGCATATTACAAAAGTTGCTTTGCAAAAACACAAGACTTCCAAGGCGTTCATTAGGGCCGCATTACATGGTGTACAGGAGTAACTTCACATCTGAGCGATTTGGTTGAACAATTCATATTTTCATTAGACTGGCGTCGGCCGTCTCTTTTACGAAGCATACACGGGGAAGACCGCTTTGGGTGGATAAGAATCAAGGGACTCAGGAAGCAAGAATGTACTGCTCAGGGCTTTTTCAGAAATTGGGAGATGGGCGTAGCAGACTTGTCTAATGGGGGGGTGGCAATTTGATTTTCCTGACTCGCAAGATGACGATGGGCAACCCGTCCTTTTCGAAAAGTTTCCAGATATTGGGTTGTATTTTCTTCGTGGTCTCTTGGGTCGTTACTCTGGGGTGAGGAATGCATTCGGTCAGATCTCATGCTTTTCGTTTTCCTCTCGCCTGGGAATCACTTGACGACTCTTGTTAATGTTGCATCGTACCGTCCTTCAGCGTCGTGTCTACATGTTTGTGGGGAGATTCAGAGATAGGGGGTAGTCAGCGTAATCAATGATACTCTTCATGAGCTGGGAAAAGATGGACCCTGGCTGATGCGTGAAGAACTTTTATCCGTACAGCAGTAGTCATATTCCTGCCGTTGTATTTATTTATCTATTTCATTTCTTCCACCAAGAAAGTCGAGAATACTTATCTGCCCTCCCCTGTTTGGTGGATACGTGAGTTACAGATACATCAGTAATTTAAATAAAGTTATCGTAGTCTCAACTTGAAACCCCGCGCATGAAGAACGCCAACCGATCTATTTCCATTTCTAGGTATTTTCTATTTCTGCAAGGGACCACCTCACATCACCATCATCCGGTTCCAATAATCGCCCACCAGGCCTGCGCCAGGGCATAATACAGTAAATTGGTGCCACTTCTTCTGTCCAATGTCAAGCCCAGGGTTTTTCGAAATTGGCAGCCTTGTCTTGGCACAGCCTTGTGGCCCGAGGCACGCTAACATATTTTCTTGAACCTCATTACTTGTATCCATCTCCAAGCTTCACTCACGAATAGTCACAACACAGACCCGAATTCACTCACTCGCTTTTAATCTGGCTCTGTTCTTAAAGAACCTCAGACTGTGGGCTGGTACCCGGTATACAGTCGCTCCAACAATCCGCACTATAATGACCATCTCTCATTCAGAACCTGCCTCGATGGCAGTTCCCTCAAACAGCAATGGCGCCTTACCTCCAGTGCAAAAGCTACATGGTCGAGCCTTCTATGAAAGTATTGGAAGTCCGAAATTCATACTCGCTCCTATGGTTGATCAATCCGAATTTGTTCGTCTTGTTCCCCCTCTCTATTCCCACTCAAGTTAAAGTACGCAGCTAATATACAGACATATAGGCCTGGCGCATGCTA
>QGML01000476.1:0-16910 GCA_007825375.1 Lachnellula willkommii | reverse complement strand
ACCTCACCGCCCTCCACACGCACCAAATCGCCGCCATCCCCTACGAGAACCTCAGCCTGCACTACTCGGCCACGCACGCCGTGTCGCTGGACCCGCAGGTTCTATTCCAGAAGATCGTCGGCGACGGGAGGGGCAGGGGCGGGTATTGCATGGAGAATAGCATTTTGTTCTACCATGTGCTGAGGGCGTTGGGGTTTAGTGTTTATATGGCGGGCGTGAGGATTAGGCCGCGGGTTGGGGGCGTGCCGGGGGGTGCGTATACGGGTTGGTGTGTTTGTCTTTCTCTCACCTACCTTACCTACTACCCTATCTTACCTTACCTTACTTCATACCCAATCCATCCATCCATTCTCTCATACTTAAAACAAGCGGACAATGTGGAAATAAACAACAGAACACATAAGCGAAAAACAAACAAACAAACCAATACTGAATACCCCCCCAGGGTCCACATCGTAAACATAGTCACCCTCCCCTGCGGCGCAAAATACCACACAGACGTCGGGTTCGGCGGCGACGGCGCCACGAAACCCATCCCCCTAATCTCAGGGCACGTAACGCGAAACCTCGGATCGCAGGAAATCCGTCTCGTTCATGAAGCGCTACCGCATTCTAGCCAAGGGGATCAATTACACGTAAGAAAGGCCCTCTTCCACCCTCCCTTTTTCCCCCTTCTCTCTTTACATCTCTACATCTCATCCCATCCTACCCCGACAAAACCACCCAAATTATACGTCTATATATACGAAATATCTACAGTCCATTTCTTTCATTTCTTTCACTCGAAACGGAGAAAGAGATCAAGATCAAGATGACGTACACCAGTACCAATCCCTTTTAACTCACTCACACTCACTCACACTCACAGTGGATCTACCAATACCGCAACACCCCCACCACGCCCTGGAACGCCTTCTACGCCTTCCCCGAGCTAGAATTCTTCGCGCCAGATTTCGAAATCATGTCGCATTACACCAGCACGTCTGCCAGCGCGACGAATTTCCAGACCAGGACGGTGCTTATCGTGCGGTTTCTTTTGGGGCGAGTGGACGAGAACGAGCATAGCGAGTTCGACGAGCCTAGCGAGTCTAAGGAACGTAATGAGGTTAACAAACCTGGTGTGTTTAACGAACCTGGTGTGATTACCGGGGTTGATGAAAAGGAGGAAACGGAAAACGAAAAAGAACCGGAAATAGGTATCGTAGGTAAGATTATGCTTGTTAATGGAGAGGTGAAGAAGAATGATGGGGGGAAGACGAGGGTTCTGATGGTTTGTCGGAGTGAGAATGAGAGGGTGGCGGCGTTTGAGGAGTTTTTTGGGATCACGTTGACGGAGGAGGAGAGGGTGGGTGTGAAGGGGAGGAATGTTGAGTTATTGGGTGAGTGAGGGGTGAGTGAGGGGTGGATGGTGAGTGGTTGGGAATAGATTTCCATCTGTGATGGGAATTTGGGGGTAGATGTCAATGAGTTACGTATATAGCCTGAGATCTTGTTTGCGTGATTGATGACAGGTGTGCAGGAGGGTGGAATCGGAAGATCTGCTATAGAGTGATGTTCAGGCCTGTTTACAATTTTGCAGAAGCTTATTATGTCATATTCCACACCTCCACGCAAGCATTGTGAGCACAAGATCCGCTCTCATCGCACGACATGAATCCTACTTTCCAATCCCCACCAGTTCCGTATCTGGAACGGCGATCGTCGTCGGAGACTCCTCATCCACCACCAAAACAGGCTCATACCCGTCAACAGCCTTCACATGTCTCCCATATACCCCGACTTTGCTCACGGCCGAATACCACTGTTCAGTACTACCAGAAGTCCCCATCGCAGGATCAATCGCACCAGCGAACTCGTAGTAAGTGTCATTCCAGTAGTAAACAGAGCTTCCGGTTTGTCTCGTTGCAAGAACTTGTGGTATGGCGAATATTGAGGGTGAAGTGAGATAAGAGAGGATGGGAACGGAGTTGCTGAGGAGTGAACGATCGAGAGATGCCACGATGGTTGAGTTCGCAGTTGTTGCGTCAATTGGCGTGGTTGATGATGTGCGGAACGTGATAGGGTAGGAAAAGGTATTGTTGATTGGGGGAGAGTATTTGGATGATGATGAAAAATATGAGGTGCCGGTCGTAAGAGCTGATATCGTCTTATTGGAACCACTTGCAGTATAGTTGTTGATGCTGGAGTAGGATAGAGATTGTGACCAGCTCAAATTCTGCGGGCCCGATGATGTCGTGATGGTGCTGGTATGAGAGAGGACTCGCTGGCCTGACAAGTGCAGCTTTAGGCTAGTATTCGCGGTTGATGTAGAAATGATATTCGGAGTGAGTTGAAAACTTGGTTCTGCAGAGCTGGATTGGATTGCCTGGTCATCACGTGTAAGTTAGGGCCGCAGACATGGAAACATTTATACTCACAGTTCCTGTAGTTTGATTGCCTCCACCGTCTTTCCAGACAAAAATAGACCCAGAAACCCACCAATTCGAGCCTACAGTCCCGAACGTGGTTTTGGAATCATATCCAACTACCGCCAATCCAAATGAATGTGCCTTGCCATCACACAGTATTCCTAACCACGGACTGATATCCACCTCAAAACTTGGAACATCATATGTATGAACGCCTACTATTGGCACCCAAAGTCCAGGGCTGATCCCTCCAGTAAATATGATGGGAAAAGGCCATCCAACGCCTGCGAGCACACCGTCAATCAAAACCTGCACTTCCCTGAATGGACTATAGGCATGAAGCGCCGAGTTGTTGAATGTGTCGATATACTGAGTGGGCACGTTACGATACCAAAACTCTTCGTCGCCGTTTCCCGAAGCAAGTACACTCACTACAGCTCTCTCGGCATTCCTCGGTAGAGTGAACGAAACGGTCGCATTTCCATCGGGAAGCGAAATGACGGACGCTTTATCCTGACCTGACGACTGAGTTGAAATTGGAAGAATCAAGTCTGCTGGGCTGAGCGTCTGGTTGTCCTTATAGTAGAGCGCTGTGATTGTGACATTGTATGCCCCAGTAAATACCGAATCATACAGATTGTCCAAAGACATGATGACTTTCTGCTCGGAACGAAGCAGAGTATCGAATATTGTCACGTCTTTCTGGTAGTTCCAGAAGATACCTGTCCGGACCGGCATAGCTGTTGTGGTACGCCATACTTCGACGTCTCCAAAATATATGAGGCCCAGACGATCATAGTTGATTCCAGATGAGGTCACCGAGAGGTTGAATATGGTGGTGGTAAACTCGCAGTCTTCTGGGGGAGAGTAGGTTCCTGTTCCCAAGTCAGCTCACATTTGTATTATCGCCGTCATGTGGCAATTGCAACATACCGACGTATGGAGTTCCATAGCTTCCTGCAAATGTATGCTGCAGGACAACTTGCTCACAACTCGTGCCTCCATAGCTGGCTCTCAGCGGTGCTTGAACTTCGAAGACATCTAAAGGTGATTTGACGACCCCGCTTTCGTCTCGATTTGCAGATATCAAGGCTGCTGGTGATGCGATGCAACCGTACAGACCTAGCTGAAAGGCCGCAAGGATAAACAACATGAGCATGGCGGTGGCCTTGATGGCGTTTCTCCCTTCCAGTCAACTTGGCGTCGGACGCGTCGAGACATTGGGAGATGGTTGTGGGAACGAGTCTTTATATGGTTGAGGGTACATGGCGTAAGGTTGTGCTTATCAGGTACTGTGCACCGTACCTGGCGATCTTTCAAAGCGGGTGCGGGGTCCTGTGAGGTGGAGATTTCCAAACAAGGACAAGGTATGAGGTTTATTAAGGAAGGTTGATAGCCGGCTTCTTATCGGATGATTGCAGCCGCGCCGATGTCACACACGTGACCATATATTATTTCAAAAATTGAAGATTGGAAGTTCTTTTTACAAGCCCGTAGAATCTTATTCTGGATAGAATACTTTTCTTGGTTTCAGATCGCCAAGTGGTCGTGTATTGATAGTGTACTCCGTCCCTCCCCTCCCCTTTTCGACCCCACTTCAACCCCTCGCTTACTATACCCCGCCCCCGCTCTCGAAATATAAAACAAAACAATGCACTTCCTCTGATCCTCACTTCCTCTTTATGTACTCCAATGGGGGATTCGCAGCTGTAAGGCTGGTTCCTGCTCTAGCTCGAAGTCAAATGAGCCGCGCTACATAGATATTACAAGCAACTGCATGGTTAATAGTCGTTCCTTCCTTCTTCGCTCGCTTCGAGGGCGCAGAATCCGGCGTGAGTCAGCGCTGCCAAAAATCGGCAAGTATATACATAGTATATATCAAACACAGCACATCCAAACTCTTAAAATAAACAGTCCCGCTCAGCACTTCAACAGAATGGCCCAAGAGGACTGCGACCTTACAGTCCTAATAACCGGCTTCGGCGTACTCCCATCCCCTCCCCCCCCCCTTCTCTCCTCCAATCTAACCAACCCACCCCCAGGAATTCCAAGACATAAAAACCAACCCCTCATACGAGATAACCTCTCTCCTCCCCCCGCAACTCTCCCACAAAGGCCTCACCATCCGGCTGATCCCGCACCCCTCGCCCCTCAACACAGCCTACCACTCCATCCTAACCACCATCTCGGCCCTGCTCGCACAGCACAAACCGGACATCGTGCTACACATCGGCCTCGCGGCCGACCGCTCCTATTTCGCGATCGAGAAGAGCGCGCGCAGAGATGGGTACCAGCAGTATCCGGATATAGCGCGCAGGGTGTTCACGAAAGCGGAGAGTAAGAAGGTGTGGGGGAAGAGTCCGGAGAGGCTGGAGACGGGGCTGGGGTTTGAGGATGTGGTGGTAAGGTGGAAGGAGGGCGCGGGAGAGGAAGATGTTAGGGGGGGTGATGATGTGGGGAGTTATGTTTGTGGGTTTGTTTATTATTTGAGCTTGGAGATGTTTTGGAAGAGGGGGGGTGGTGGTGGGGAGGGGAAGGTGCTGTTTTTGCATGTGCCGTATTTGAAGGGGGCGGAGGAGCTGGAGAGGGGTAAAGAAGTGACGGTAAGCTTGATTAAGGCGATTGCGGAAAGTTGTAGGAGATAGAAGAAGAAGAAGGGCATGGAGTTCTTGGGTTGTTGCTGCACAAGGACTCAGGTGTTGCAGGCATTGGACTTTTCTTTGGGGGGTTATGGATGGTGTAAAGCCTTATAGATATGGGCAAAGAGATCGTATAAAGCGTTTCATGTCGAATGACAACCTTGGATTACATTCGCACTCGAAGCTTTTTTCTTAAGCTTGTGTAGAGCCTCGATGAATCCAAAAACCTTCTACTTATCAAATTTTAGAAACGTGCTAGTTGCTAATGATAGGCTTTTTATACGTTGCGCCACTTGCGTCAAAGCTTTTTCAAGGCTATAACTTCTGTCTAGGCATTTCAACCTGTGGCAGACTTGTCCTTGTAAGTGCATCTTTCTAGGTAATTCCAAACTAAGCTAAGCTGATTTGCGTAACACGGTGCGATCTTCGCTTAAAATAACCCCCCCCACTTGCTGAGCATAGCCCTGCAACACCGCGGTTTCGTGGGGTAGATTTTGTTGTGCGAACTCAAAAGAGGGGCAAAAAGTCCAATAATAACATAAGGATTTGCTCTCTATGGAGTACTTTGACATCAGACTTAAAAAAATGGATAACGATCGCGACAATTTATTCCCTCATCCGCTCATATCCCTGCACCACGTAACATGACAATAACCATTGCCTGACTCGGAAGTGGTCATCCTATACTCCTCCGCACATCTGCTGCATACACCCCATCCCTTCCCACTTAAAGCAAGCCCGTCTTATTCGGACTTGACTTGAGTTTAAATCAACCGTTCACCCTCAGCACCGGAAGCAGACTCACCAGCTGCAGCGTGAGCCGTATTGCCAGTAGACGCAACAGTCGTCCCCTCTTTGGCAGGCAAGACGCTCAGCGTGAACTGCACCGTAAAGCCAGAAGGATTCCACTTCACTCCCTTGAATCCCTTGAGACTAGCAAACGCCTTGCCCTGCCAGAACTTGCTTCTCGTGACGGCAACGAGTCGGAGCAGAAGAGTCGTCAAGATCAAAAGGCTATATGCGTTTAATTAATACTCGATCATTGTTAGGACGAGGTTTAGAAACTTACCCGATGAAGATACCAAGCCCAGCACCGACAGCAACCATAATCTGGATCTTTTGTCTCGCCTGCTTACATTCCCACGTTGCCGGTAGCGGTTCCCAGCGTCCTTTGGGAGTCCGTACAGCCCCTCGGGAGCAGAAGTAGTCGTCGGGCCAGCCATCGCCGAAAAGCTGTCCCGCGAAGACGAAACACACGACAGACATGGCGATGTGGACGGCGAGGTTGAGGATGATTGGGAGTTGGAAGAAAATGGTTGGGGTGGTGAGGATGAAGTTTACTCCTAGCTGGACGATAACTTGATTAGTACGAGTGAAGACATAACGAGTGTGATACGGTACTCACGACTATAGCGAGGTCTCGGAGAGCGTCCTTGGTATCGTATACATTGTTGAATGGCCCGGTGCTTGTGAGTATAAAAGTTGCGATGAGGAGGCCGAAAACAGCGATAGAAAGGAACGAATTCAAGATCGTGAGAAGCTTGATAGGGCGTTTGAAGTGAGCGTTTGCTGGTTTGGTCTTGATGGGATGGCTCTCGCTGTCATAGTCGTCGCCATCATCGCTATGGGCAAGGAACGGAGTGCTTTCCGCCATTTTGAGTCGCTTCGAAGACGAGGAATATTTGAAGTATATACAGTGATTTATTCCAAGATTCACAGAACCATGAAAATGATGAGATGGTACAAAAAACAAGAGAAGAAATATACGGACAGAGTTTATATGCTGTGTAGGCAGCAGTAGTGCCCTGCCCCACTGGGATGATCGCAACGCTTGAACCAACACAGCCCTGCGGCACGGGTAGGTCAGAAAACGGCTGAGCCATGCCGAAGGATGCGATCGACGAGTTTAGGGCAAGCGTGAGGTTGAAATGCCAAGGATGGGCTGATTCCTACTTGATGCCTTAAGTCTAGACAAAACAACTGGACCCCGTAGGGAGGACGCGTACCGTTTTATGTCAATGTGGTCGATCAGTGATCACGTGTTTTCGTGATGCTGAGCCATTTTCAAATGCTGCGGCCTTTGTCCCCGTTAACCGCTGAATGACTATCACTCTTTGGACGCATGTAGAAGCATTCAACTTTTGAGGTTCTATTATGAGGGCCATGCAGACCGAGATTCCGTGAGTTGAGTAGGAGGCGCGCTATTGAGCTAGTCTTGACCTCGTGAGTCGTGGGGTATTCATCGTCATTTTCTGGGACACCTGGGGTTTATTAGGAGTAGGAACGCGAGACACAAACTCAAAAGCAGACCCCTTGCTCAAGCGTTAATCGAGCTTCTTTGACAGAGTATGAGCTGGACCTCGCAAGAAAAATCATCATCGAAGCGACTTCTCGTGTTCACCAAGTGTGCTAAAGCACGAACACATCATTCGAGCTCGGCACACTCACTCTTCCAATCCGCTCCAGACCATACACAACGACCTCCAGACTCCTCGACGTCTCGTCCCAAATACTCAACACGTACCTGTGCGTCACTCGCAAGAACTGCATCATGAACCACGTCCGATCAAGCCTTGCGTCCGCAAATCTCAGCCCAATTGCTAGACACCATATGAGCGCGCCCTGGAATGGTTCCCAGTTTGTATGGTTGCGTGAGCTGAGCAGAATACGCAGCTGGGAAGCCAACTTGACGGGACTCTGCGTCTGGTACTTGTCGTTGCCGGAGAGAAGACATGATAGAAGGATGAAAATGCTCAAACGTAAAGGTGCGATGATGTCAAGTGTGGTAGTACAAGACTTGGAGATGAGGTCGTTTGTCTTGGTGTAGTCTTGGCATGAAATATGAGGGAGTAATTCTTCGTATCTAGAGATAAGACGGTTGTAGATTGAGCGGCTTATAGGTGACGATTGGTAGCGGGCGGAGATGGATAGCGTATCATATAGGTCGCCGAGCAAGGCATATATGAGATGATAATCTTCGGCAAGGTAAGGTTGGCCGAATGTGAACAGCGAAGAGTGCAGGGGAAAGGCGAACTGATACTGGAAATACGAATAAGAACGGACATTGTGCTCGTAAGGACGGGAATCCGTTGAGGTATCTGCGAGATGATGGTTGTTACCTGCCCGGCGGAGGCGGTCGACGCACGATAGTAGATGATTTGCTCGGATTATCAAGGTCCAATCATCATCGTTTGGTTGGTTTAATTGGCTCATGAAACCCTGGTAAAAAAGCTGGAGACGACTAATATTTTCATCGTTGTTCATCAGGAGCTGGGGAACAGAAAGTTGTTATTAAAACCTGATTGGGAAAACATATTTCAGGATTAAAAAGGTATACACACCTCGAACGCCAGAAGAGATTGAAGAGCAGCAACAGTGATATGATTATTCCTCGCCCCGACATCATTGGCGAATGTATCATTGAGCAAGTGCAGAGTGATAAATCGTTGGCGAGTCGTCCAAGGGCTCAGCTCACCCCACTTGAGGATATCATCCCAGCCCGACGCGTTCAAAAGCTTTGCACTCATAAAGTACGGGTTGGAGATGGACCAGCGGACTATATTGTTGAGAAATGGGAGATCATCGACACTTCCACGAAGGTGGATATCGAAGACTAGGAGAGGGTGTTAGCCGGTATTGAGGATATATATAGGTGTAGATAGATGTTGTCTCTTGCATCAAACATACACCCATGGCAAACGCTCAAGATGTATACCATCCATATGACTTGACACCAATTGGAGTACCGCAAGCTCTCACGTGAGGGTGTCCAAGTGAGTTCGAGGCTCCCAAATCACAGTACTCAACGGCCTCCAGCTCTCAGGGATACTGCCCTCGCAGGAGATAACGGACAACGTGAAAAGGCTCGAGACAGAAACACCCATCTCTTGCACTAGAAGCACAACAAGCCCCACATAACGCAAATGCCCCTTTGAGAAGTAATCGGCTGCTCGACAAGAGAAAGTGGGGGCTTACACTTGTGCATCCGCTGAGTAGTTTCTGCCGCAAAACAAACAGGATCGAGCAGCGGATGACTGGTGACAGGCACGGAGTTACGCAACTCTTTAATTATTGCAATCGCACCGACATTCTCACACTGGCCTATCTGGTTGAGCGGTGTATGGTGACGACGTAGCTTTGCTTCCGCGCCCTTGTGGAGTTTATGGAAATAGCGTTTTGTGATGTGAGCCCTCACTCTGCTGATGCGTTCTCTTTTGCCCGCCTGCGGGTTATGGCCAGATATGATGATGAAAGAATCGGCTGTTGTGGGTTCTACCATGGATGCAGATACAGGTGTGATGAGCTTTGGTGGTTTATAACTTCATAGTATGTCGAGGAAGCCATATGTCGGCGAGAAACTTCATGGTCGTCCTGAGCGTTACGGGCGAGGATAAGGCTTTAGGGGCCGAGTAGCTTATTCAGCCGGCATCTAAGCCCAGTATGGTGTAGTCAGACTTTAGTGCAAATACCTATTCAGGGTTAGCATGCTGGGGAACACGGGATTAAAGCAGAAACATTGTTAACGTCGAATATCACATCTAAACCCATCACGCAAAATTCGGAGTGCAAAAAGTTTGACTTCCTAAGTCCGCGTCCTCGTCACGGAATACGAGCCGTCAAGATGTATAAAGTGAGGGATATGTCGTCGACTGGTACCTGTACTCGCAGATACCACAGCAGATCGGCTCTTCAGCTTCGTTCTACGCAACCTCCTTGACCCATCATGTCTCCTGCATTTGACACCAACGGAGTATGGCTAGTCACCGGCTGTTCAGCCGGGTTGGGCCAATCCATCGCCAGGCATGTCTACGCAGCAGGCCACAACATCGTAGCAACGGCCCGCAACGTGGACTCCCTCGACTATCTCCCTGATGGACCCAAAGTTCTCAAACTCAGCCTAGACGTCACGTCTCGGGAAAGAATCACTGCCGCCGTCAACAGCACAGTAAAGCGTTTCGGCCGTCTTGATGTCGTGGTCAACAACGCCGGCTACGGCGCTATGGGTGAGCTCGGTAATCAACCCCTTCATTTGTTCCTGCCCCTTAATTTTGCTGTACTTTGGCTCCAGTCTGATGTTTGACTTCTCGTCTCTTGCTGTTTGCAAGAATACAATTACTAATTGTTGGCAGAGGGATTTCCTGAAGACGAAGCTCGCGAACAACTCGAAACCATGTTCTGGGGCCCCGCACACTTGACAAAGGAGAGCATTCGTGTTTTTCGAGAAGTCAATGCCCCCGGCCAAGGAGGGACGATTGTTCAAGTCTCTTCCATTGGTGGTTATCTAGCATTCCAAGGAAATGCATTCTATCATGCAAGGTAATGTGAACGCAACGTCTTGTTATTTATGGCGGCAAAGAAGGTTTCTAATGGAATGGCTCTGTAGCAAATTCGCTTTGGAAGGCCTCACGAAGTCCGTCAACAGAGAGCTCAATCCCAAGTGGAACATCAAGCTTATGATCCTCTCCCCAGGCGGAGTCAAGACAAAATTCGCCTCCAACATGAGATTTTTACCTCGTCATCCGGCCTACGACAATGACGAAGCGCCACTCACCGGCCTCAGCAAATATATCAAAATCCCCTCTTCGGCTGATACTTGGGCCGACGCTGACAAGTGTGCCGCTGTTTTGTTCGATGTTGTTTTGGGCCAGAAGGATAAGCCGCTGCCGACGAGGCTCAATCTTGGCGCCGATGCGCTGCCTCTTATGAGGCATGAAATTGGCGAGTATTTGAGGGAGATGGAGGATTGGGAAGAGGAAACGCTTAAGGTGATGCCTTCAACAACAGAGAGCTCGGTCCTTGTGGACCAGTTGATAAAGGGATTCTAGGTGCAAGTCACTTTGAAGAGTCACTTTTAAGCCAAAACTGATTACCAGTTAGATATATATTAGTACAAAGTCACATGTTTTACATACCCAAAAATTAAAAATATGCTGATTACGAAGTGATTTGGAGGAGAACACTGGTGGATGCTAAGTTCTAGCGGGGTATTAGGCGACTTCTAGGGCCATTCCTTCACTTTCTGTGGGAATGCGAGTTTGTAGGTTGAAGGTGGGTGGGCTGCATTGCAAGAGGTGTGGCAGGAGCCGTCTATGTACCTATCTAGGTATATACTACCCGAGTACTCGGTAGTGGAGGCCTGAGGCCCCACACTTTCCTCTTTCAAGTGCTTCGGTTACTCGAGTACTGTACAGTACTTTGATCCAAACCTCACCCACCACCCACCACCCACAACCAACCCGCCATGTCAATTCTCACTGACTCCATCCGAGGCTATGGCCACTTCGATTTTGCACCCGATCCCTACGCAGGCTTTCCTGAGAGGTGCATTGAGTGCATTGAAGAGGAGGCGAGCGAGTCACCAAATATTGTTTCTCCAAGGATGTACGAGTATGGAGAGCGTGTATCCGAGCTAACGCCGTTTCCGTTCATGAGGCTACCGATCGACCTCCGCTTCATGGTCTTTGAACTGTGTCTTGCGCCCTTCACCGAGGACCGCAGCAGCGAGAGCTTCGAGCGGGATTTTCCTGGATTGACGATGGAAAGGGGTCTTCGGTTCAATGTGTTCGACGGCGAATACGACCCCCGGCAGTCGGAAAGAGACTTTGGCGGTAACGTCAGCCTCTTAACCCCGGCTGGAGATTTTACGCAGGAGAGCCAGCAACCGGCCAGCATTATCGATACCTACCACGCAATACAGACGGGTACGATCGACAAGGCTGATATTCCATCGGGGTATAACTTTGTTCGGACGCCTGGTCAATCATGTATGCTTGATGATACAGACACATCTGAAGCACCTGCTGAGGATACCGAGGATACTGAGGATGCTTTGTCTGAAAGCTCCGAAGACAAAACGTTCGAGGAAATGCTCGATGGGCTGCAGATTCAAGAGGAAAATGGCCAGGGCTCGACGTCTCCGTGGCAGCGTCCACACTACGACATCGAGATTGACCCAACATATTTGAAGGGGGTAGATCAGTGTCTCTGTGATTATCACACGAGGGGATATAAAACGCTGCGCTGCCTGTCCCAAATCAGCCGGTCGTTTACCCATGAATTGAGCCAATGCTTATGGAAGAACGCAATCGTACATTTCAGCAATCCAGAGCTCTTCTTCCCCTTCTTCTGTGATCGACCTGGCATTTGCACACACGTCAAGTGTCTATCCATCGACATAACGTACGAGCAGACATATGACCTCATCACACCCAGCAGTCTCCTCCTCCAGATCTCCGACTTCGCCTCCCAGAATCTCCGTATTTGGCGCCTCGCTATCCGCCTCTTTACGGACTTGGAGATTCCATCTGACCTTCCCAGGTTCGAGGAATTGCATCACTGGACTGCAGCATTCAGAGGCTTGAAGACGGAGGGGAGGTTTTCGCTTCATCTACTAACGCCGGACGAGAATCCCTTGCCTAGAGAGGACAATACTTGTGATGAGCTTTATGACATGTGGCTACCAGACACCCTCAGACATCCGACCTTTTAACAAGGAAAGATGGGCTATCTTCAACCGAATAGTCCGGGATGATTGAGACAGAGGAACGTCTAATCATGAGTTTTACGAAAATACAACGAGTCTGGTGGCGAACACTATAAACTCTTTTTGTAGCAAGATCCTCGAGTATAAAGTAACCGAAAACAAATCCAAAGTCATTCTGCGAAGCTTACTACCTCCTTCCAATTTCCAAAAAAAAAAGGTAATCTGATAATCAACATTGCAGTGCTGCACTTCCAGAGCAGTCCATCCGATTCACCGAAATCTCATTGTGAAAGCCAGAAAATAAATGACCTCCAAGCACATGAAAGTATATGATAGCATACGCAATTTGACATGTCACATTTCCACAGTCCCAAAGCAAAGATCCAAACCGCCGCCAGACCCTCAGCCATATGCATATGCATGTGTCTCCCACGTGCCTACCAATCCTCGTTCTCAACCCCGAAAAAAGTATATCAGCAACTAAACCCCCCTTGCTTTCCTTCTTCTCAACAAAAATTCCACCCTACCAGCATCCTACTCTCGGTGACCCAGTACACCTTCGGCCCCGAGCGAAAAACACTTAATTGCCATCTAACACCCCCGCCTCAGAGCGAAACCTAATTTCGACTTTCTTTTTCGCAGGAAAGCGTAGAGGAAATGTAAGTTTCACGCAAGAGGTGGATTGCTGGATTGCTGTCAAGCATTGCAATGCTGTTAGTCCAGCTATCGTTCGTAGTGCAAGAGAATAAATTCTGTGGTGAATATCATGCAAAGATATTATCTCGTCAAGTTAATGACATTAATCCTCGGTTTTGAAATGATACACTATCCTTTGCGTAGTTCTTCCAAGAGC
The DNA here is from genome assembly GCA_007825375.1 of Lachnellula willkommii. NCBI lineage: Eukaryota > Fungi > Ascomycota > Leotiomycetes > Helotiales > Lachnaceae > Lachnellula > Lachnellula willkommii. The sequence goes on along the minus strand of QGML01000476.1, from coordinate 3,527 downwards.
ACTGCCGCGCAGTAACCTTTCCCTTGACGATGAAGTTACTCGATCTCGATGCAGGTCGTTTTTTCTTTCTTTTATAGACGTACGGTAGCGAGATTCGGTGGAGTGAGCTCAAGCAGGATATTGTGTGCTATATAAGGCGAGTGGATCTCGTGCTGTTGCTTTAGCCTGGCACTTGTTGTAGTATTAGGAGTTGATTAAATGCACATGTGGTGTAAATCTCTTATGTGAAAGCGCAACTAAGAGAATGGAGATTCGATGAAAGTGTATTCTTATCTCAGCGAGAAGCTTTGGCGTATGAATGAAATGGAATGAAATAAGAATACGAGGATTTCATGTGCCGCCTATCGACTATTTAAAAGCAAAACTCACGCATACGCTTTTGGAATTATAAACGGCTCTGCGCAGGAAATGCGAAGCTGCAAGGAGATCGTATCGGTAGCGTATAAGTCAGGTGTGACGGGATGTAAATTTCTGCAACAGCCTACCGAGAACCCCGGGGTCTTTATCTGGTTGTGAATGCATGTGTAAACTAGCACTTTACGAGAAACGTTTAAGAATGAAAAATAGCATAGTTTCGAGGGAATGCCTTGCTGTCAAATTATATCCTGCTGTTATGTTTAAATAATTCACCACTTTGCTGTCAAGAGTCAAGACAAGAAACCTCCAAGTCTGAGCATGGTATGCAGAGATAGAATGGGTTTATGTGCCAGATTGTCGAAGAGTCAAGGTTGGGCGTTACTTCCGTCGAACAACCCTTGGCCTTCATGTAGCAGTACTCCTCGGTGGGACTAACTCCTTGCTTCAGAGCATGTGTATCAGGAGCCCTTTTCAAGAGCATCTATCCTACATGTGGAGCACCGTAGGATAAAATCCAAAGAATCTAGTCTGGGGTCCTTGGGTGCAGATACTTAGTTACAATACTATCATCTTCATATCTCTGGTTAATGAAATCTTGCTAGTAGAGCGTTGGTTATTCAAGATTCTACTCTAAGTATATAGGAGAATATTTTAGTCCAGTAAGCGGGATTAGGTGAGAAGTACGAAGAGCCACTCTAAAAGAAAACAACCCTCGTCTACCATTCTTCTATTAACTCCATCTCCGCTCCTTCTTCATCCTTCTCCTTCCACCGCAAGAAATCCTTTATACAAATCAACACCGCTAGCTAAGAAATACTCACCACACAGAAAACCGCAGGGAGGTCGAAACAACCTGTGCCGTGCATTTCCGAATCAGATATATCCACCTTCGTAATGCCAGTTCTAATATGCATATTTTGATTATTCGGCGAAACTATCTTGCATGTCGCAGACGGGCAAGGGGTTTGAATAACGCAGATAGGTTACTGTCAAAAAATACCTTATCTTGCTGTCAAAACTGCCTTGCCTGTTATTATCATTTCCTACAAGCGCCACAAATATACACACGAGTTCAAAGCGAGCACCAAAGACAACAATTCTTGGTCGAGTTTGACTTCGAGAGCGGCTTTGATTTCTGGTGAGGATGCTAAGCTTGTTGGTTTGTTTGGTTGCAATCATGCGAAGTGCATGGCATAGTTCGTGATGTCTACATGAGGATCTGTAGTCCTTATCCTTCTTCCACTGAATCTTGAGCATTATATAAGTTGTCTGCAGGGATAGGGAACGATTCCATAGCTTCCTTATAGTTGGAAAAGGGAATCCCGGAGCGAGAGAGTCGTGATGCGAAGTGGTGGGTTGAAGAAAGACGATATGAGTAGTGAGACTTGGATGGTTGGACTATGTTAGGAGCAAAGCAAAAGAAAAGGCGTTACTCTTGGAAAATTATACGGTTACGGCGGACAAACTCGCTGTAAATCTGGCATTCAACAAAGAGAGTGATTTCTTAAGAAATATATAGTCATGGGGATTGTGAACCGTGCAATTATCGTCAGGAAATTTTCACGGTCACGGGATAAGTTGCTGTCATTGTGCTTTATTCACAGGAGCAAAAGCTTGATGCGGGGGAAGGGTTGCGAAGTGCGGAGTTCGCTGGTGAATTGAGTTGTACTATCTTGGGTCCGCATTATAATCCATAGGCAGCCAAAGAGTTAGTCGCTGCACTCCTGTACGGAACCCTAGAAAATTTGAAATCTGCTGGTTTGCAAACCAGTTGTTTATTAGTCTAAATATATACCATGAGACTGCAGTCACTCCCGAGGCTTTAGATCAAGGTCTCACTCATCACTCCAAGTTCAACATACGCCCCTGGTGCCCTAAAAGACAAATTCAAACAGCTTGCAAAAGAACAAACAACTTTAAGAAACGTAATTTAAAACAAAAGCCTAAATTCTTGTACGACGTTGTCAGATTAGATCAAGTAACAATCTTCAGCAACCACACTGCCCAAGCAGGAACCGTCTCGCCTGGCAGCGGAGGCTTCGGACTCGGACAGCTGCAAACGCATGAATGGTCTCGGATAAGCTCTTTGTTTATCATCATTCAACATGGGGAATTTAGGAGACTTGTCTTAATGAAAAAGAAGGAGAAGAGAAGGCTGAGGCGGGGTTGCTGGAAATGTGGGAAAAACGCGTCTTGACGCGTTGAAGGTTGAAGGAAGAAATGGGATGATTTGATAGAGGTGAGGTAGTTGCACCGAGCTGATAGAATGTGCAATAACGAGGGGATGGTGCAGAATAGAAGAGACAATCATAATGGCCACAAGCAGGTGCAAGGCTGTGGTTGAAAATGCAAGATTCGGACTATCGATTGGATTCGGCACTGCCTCGATTCTGCAAACAGCCCGAGGCTGCTGCTGCTATGAATCATAATGCGCAATGAACATCAACTTGATGAATCCATCCATATCAACCAACGCAACAATAACATGCTCTCTGGCACTCCGCCCACTTCTGTATGTATTCACAGACGATGTGTTAGTCATGGCTTGATGTGGGTGAGGGTGCGACGTCGATGTCGTCAAAAATGAACCTGGCCAAGGAAGGAAATATTCTTCGGACGCTATACCGGATGTGGCGTAGGACAGTATCCCTGCATGGGGGATTCGGTACAAATAAGTCCCTCCGCGCCCCGAAAATTCTGCATGAAATCGTCAAAGTGTACCTCCGTAAGTAAGACTTGACCCCGCTCCCATAACCGACAAATCACAGTACTGTACGAAGATTCGGTTACTCAGCAACATCACATCACATCACTTGCAGTGAACTATCGGGACCCGGAATATCTGTGTGCCCGATCTGCCCAATTGTACGGAGTATCGTCGCCCCCACTCCAGACGCGCTGCATCGTTGTTTACTCTGGAGTCCAGAGTAGTACATTACGTGAAGAGTGAGTGAGAGTCAGTGAGTGAGTGAGTGAGTGAGAGAGTGTGTAAAGAAGCTACGAGTGCTTTGAAGATATACCTACCTACCTACCTTCTGCCCTCCCTCGGTGGGCTGGGCATAGCAAGACTGGAGTATTGTAACAATATTCTCTCCTCCACCAATTACATACGGCAATTCCATCAGATTATTCCTGTTACTGTTATTGTTCCACCGGCCAAATCAAGCCAA
>QGML01000475.1:0-16925 GCA_007825375.1 Lachnellula willkommii | reverse complement strand
TCAGTAAAGACAGCGATTGGAAAGAATGGAAGTTGATGGAAGAAAAGACGGTGACTTCACTTCATGCTATACATACACTGCGGGATATGAGGAGGCTATGAGACGAGAGCATAAAACCTTGTGCGTATCGGTGGAAAGTTCTAAGTTACTACTGTAGGATCTCTCTCCATCACGCTTATGCGTATCCATTATTACCAAACATTTCCGGAAGATGGACGTCGAGGAGTGTTGTCCACCTGGTACCTAGTGAGTGAGGGTGAGGTTTGATAAAGGGAGCTTATCTGGAACGATTTCTCTTCGGATCTACTCCGAAAAGGCGGTTCGCTGCTCCGATGATAACTTCTGCGCGGCGGCATACCTCGGCCTCGAGTTAGGGTGCAGCTGGCAGTTGTTACCTAGTCATCTCTTTCGCAATGTAAAGGTATATAGTTCATGTCAGGTGGGGAAGACAAGGCTGAAGACAAGGCTGAGGGTTTCTTATCATAGTGACGTTTTAGAATTAGCGAGGGGTCGATGAGGGGTTGATGAGGTTATGCATACCTTAACTTTATCTAGGTACCTAAGATAGGATGAGCTGAGCAATGGATATTTTCTAAAACTTCAAGATTCATACTATATTCTTTCATTTCAATTAACCTCTTTCAAATCTCACCCAAGATGCTCTACCACCTTTCGATCCTCACCCTCCTCCTCCTACCCCTCATCCACCACACCCACGGCTCCAAACCTCCCACCCACTCTCACTCTCACCCTCACCCCCTAGACCCAGAAGACACAGAAACAGACACAGACACAGACAAAGACACAATCCCCTTCTCAACACGCGCCCACTGGATACGCCGCACCAACGCCGCCCTCTCAACCCTCTACTCACCCTGTCCCTTTGCAGCCTTCGGCAGCGTCATCGTAAACCACACATCCCCTTCCCCTTCCAACGCCTTAGGAGAAATACTCTGCATGTCCGTAAACCAGAACCAGCAAACGGGGAACCCGATCCTGCATGGCGAGATGGCGGCCATTAATGCGTGTTCGGCTGTGCTGGCGGCGAGGGGCTGGAGTCCGGGGGAGATTGGGGGCGCGTGGAGGGAGTTGAGTTTGTATAGTAATGGGGAGCCTTGTCCTATGGTATGTACTACCGGCTGTGAATTGTCTTTCATATTTCATATTCTATATATTTCTTTCCTTATTTTGAAAGAGTGAGGATATCTTGTAAGAGTAAGAGAGTAAGAGTAATGGGAAGGGGCTGATAGTTTGGTACTACAGTGTGCTTCTGCTATCAGGTGGGCCGGGTTCAAGGAGTGTATATTTGGGACGAGTATCGAGACGTTGTTTGAGAAGGGGTGGGGACAGATTTCTATTACGGCGGACGAGGTGTTTGCGGCATCGAGGGAGTTGCCGGGACGGACGAGGTTGGTTGGGGGGGTGCTTGCTAATGAGACGGATCCGTATTTTTCGTGGCAGTTTGATGGTGCGTATCCTTGTCCGAAGGGGTGTGAAAGGAAGGATGAGGGGTTTTGTGGTGAGGTTGTGGGGGAGGGGAAAAGCGAGCTCTGAAAACCTTGAACAAGCTGGATATGATGATTTGATGTGATGTGATGTGATTATGATTTTCTTCCCTCAAAAGCTACATAGAGATTGCTTGCGGAGGTACAGGCCCACGTTATTTCGACTCTTAGCAGCCAAACACCTTTTTCAAAATCTTCCATGCCGTTTAGGCATTTTGCTTTAGTGCTATAAATACCTCCCTCCGCAACCTTAGACAGGCCCAGCCTTGTGTTCAGGCCACGCGTTGATTATTTACTCGCCTCCGCTCTCTTGACACCAGGTGCGAGATAGCCTTTTTTGGTACGGGAACTTCTCCCTGAAATGTTCGGCAGTCTGTGTACGAGTAGCGACCTAGACATTCTGCTTGCTATCAATGTATTCAACGATCCTCTTGAGCGCCATGAACCGACCTGACTTTCCGATGCAGCAGCAATGGAGAGCAATGGTCGTCGTTTTCGGAGAGCCCTCACATTCTTCTTCGTATAGAGTGTCAGAAGCGTTCTTGACGTGATCATAGAAGTGTGTAGGGGAGCCGAAACCTGTTGGTACGTTGAATTTGTAGTCGTTGCAATCTATTTCATGTCAGACAAGGTGGAAGATGAGCATGATGGAGACTCATCGTCAGAGTATGGAATCATCAGCATTCCCTTGGGATCTTTCTCGTTTTTCTCGGCTGAAACGTCAACCTAATAAGGCAAATCATCTGCGTATGAATCGCTGTCCCAAAGCAATGGTACACCCATTTATTTGTAAACTTCCCAGAGTAGTGCCTAGGATCTACTTGATAGTCTGCCATGATACCAGCCCTTCGGTGGCTCCCCTCAGATCTTTGCAATAGTCTCAATCTCCTTCTAAATATATGCCTTTTCTTGCTCCGGGGCATATTGGCGTAGTCAATCCATCGGTATGCATGTGAGGCTACATCGTGACCACTTTCCATAGAGGAGATGCCGACTGCGGGGTTATCTTCGATAGCTTTGCCAACTGCGTAGAGCGTGTAATTGTAGTTGAATCTGTTGAATAGACGGAACAAACACCATACCCCACTACGGCTCCATAATCATATTCACTGAACCTTCGTATCAGCATAGTAATAAGTCGAATTTTAGGACAGAGCCAAGGAGCATGGGAACTTGTCTCAAGAGCTTGCAAATGGGCTCCTGAAACAGCTCCAACCTCCCCAGCTTCCATATACTAAGGATATCTTTTGTATGGAAATGAGCCTACCTCTTGATGTTACGGCTCGTTCTTGTATCTTTGGTGCTCCACCTGGTGCCTCCCATAGATGCGTGTCCGAATGCATGTCGCAATTGAGCACAGTGTGTTCAGCACCCTAAAGGTATGTCAGAGTGAATAAGAGATCGAAACGGGGAGACTCTACCTTTTCATAGTTGATCACGAACGAAACTGCAATTTTGGCTCCTCCGAGCCATTTGGGATCGAAAGAGTTTTCGCCATAGCCAACTAAATCTCGAGCAAAGTCATAGTGGTCATCCCACTCAAACTCCTTGATCGTGGATGTGTCTGTTGGAAGGTCGTAGGGTGCAGGCATGTTTCTGCTGGGTAAATGATGCATTTGGAAGCCTGAGGTTGCAAAAGTCCAGAGTAGGTAGAATAATGATGAGAAGAGTAGATAGAAATGAGGGGCGAAAAGAAACAATACCTACCGTACGCGCTCACGGAATCGAGAACAAATAATAACATGTCATTTCAATCACCTACAGCACACCTAGCATGTTCGATATATCGAGCTCAGGAACAGGTAGCTACCTAGGTAGCTTCAACATCCTCAGCGGGCAAGCACGGTAAGCCGTGGGCGGTTCCCCGCTTCCAATCGAGGGACATGATGTGAGGATACTGTAAAGGCTCCTGATAAGAGCTGTGCGGTCTCGTTCTCGTTGCTCCGATATCCCACTCCTCCTCATGTCATGCCGTGGAAATACGAAATACCGGTCGGTATCTACCTAGGAACCTTGTATAGGTAGTGTCAGAGTCAATTTGGGTGCTCGCGATGGACAGAAAAGCAGCACCAATCTATAATGTCCCACGCGGAGTGGGACATTAATAAACGTCGACCGCGACGGGAGGTCTTGCAGTTGGAGAACAGGCGGCTAGGCTAGTACTCGAGTAAGGTGAAGCTTACCAAATGCTATGCTTTGATATATCTAGAAGTAGCTTCTCCTGCCTCCTCCCCCTTTGGATTTCCGTACCTACCTAGGTATGCAAAGAGATCGATGTACCCCTCCCTTCGTAGAGGTGGGGTGGCTTCTACAGTAGTGGATTTCTAGTGGACTGTCGCCGTCTTCCGTAATTAACCGACGGAAGCGAGTTGTCCTGACTACACCTCATCCTCCCGTCCCATTGCAAACATTAGGACAGCATTGTATCAAATAGTAACATATTCTTGCTATGGTCTGCACCTCCTCCGCACAAGGAAAAGATACCGCCAAGAACAGCGGATGTCTTCATGCGCAAATAATCTGTCTCCTAGTAAGCATAGCACGTCCTGATGGTGAGGCACTCCGACTAAGGACGTCGTAACATCTTCAAACTGCTTGCTCAGATGTTTGCATCTCCCAGCTGCGTCAAGGACTAGCAAACATTCATCTTCATTGCGGATTATATCTTCTTTAAGCGGACCTCCTTCGCTATCAACGAGCAGAGAAGACCAGTGTGCTCTCTAGCCCAGCCTCAAAATCTGACACGGGCTATTTTCACTTCTGAGACTTCGGAAAAGATTGTTTGCGGGTGATGCTTGTATTCTTGACTTCTTCTATACCTCGTCTGTATTTGTTTCCTTGAAAATCCATGCTTGTAGAGCACGATGTATGAATGTTGGGAACCAATTGGTTCAAGAGAGAATGACTGGATATATGCATGATGCTTTTCATACCTCGGCAGCCCTTCACAAGTAGATGAATCCAATATCGGACAAGTGGGTACTTTATGAGATGATAATAAATCCCCCCCTATCCAAGACCTTCATGCCTCCTGCCATGGGACAAAACTTGAGTCCATTGAAGGTGAGGGTCACGAGATTGATAGGTCACGTGCTGAAAAGTTGCGGCTGTGGCGCTAACCCCATTTGGGCGTTCCTCACTTCACTCCTTGGCTTCAAGGACGGAAACAACACAACTTATTGCTTCCTCACTCTGTTTCCACCTTTGACTATGAAATGATAGGTTTCATGGGGATTATCTGTCCAGCGGTCTTTCTTTACAGCAACTAGCTGTCAAGATGACTGAATAATTCTATCAATTCAGATGTAGTGATTGACGTCCAGCGCCCTCACAAATGAATGAAATTGCATCTTTTACTTCCAACATCGAGTTTGTAAGACCCCTTTGAAGTGTACAGATGTTATAAAAAGTTTGAGAAAGCAGCCTTTGAATCTACAACCTGCTGGCAGCTGGAGAAGCGCAGAGCTTTCTATTGTGGCTTCCTTGCGGAAGTTCAGTTCCCCCTGCGACGCTCCCCTCCCCTTCCCCTTCCACCCTTCCTTGTGATAATATCCTTATTTTGTCGTGCATATCCAAATGCTTGCTTTATGATCCCCTTTGTGAGTTGTGCTAGAGACCCAAAGCGTCGTCTGATCACTGCAAACAGGCGGCATGAGACCTTGTCGCTCTGATCGTAGACTGCCTACACTCCCCCTTTCTGTAGGTAGTAAGATATTACTGGCAGCTCTCCTCTCCCCCCCTCCTCCAGTTGTAGCGGATCTCTGGTCTGAAGATCAAGACCAGTAGACCAGGCTTGTATTATATGCGACCGTGTTTCGAGGGGCTTTGGGCAAGGACAGTGGGTGGTTCGTTCGACATGGACGTGGAGGATCGTTCTGGGACCTATGGCAGCAGCAGGATGTTAGCCAAATGGTTCATTGCACGCCGTCAGCCGTCTGCGAGAGCTCTTTGAGGGAAATTGGTACCTTCTATCCGTTTTGGGCATGGCAAATGGCAGGGCATACTACATATGGAGGGGGGTGGCTAGGCGGCCCAGCTTCCGCCTCTCTGGCCAAGCTTCTATCGCTTAGCAGGAGTATCATGTGTTACTGTAAGGCCATAAATAAGCTAGCCGCGCACAAATTCTTTTATTTTTCTAAAATTGATTCGAGGTCTTTCCACACCACCACCACCTCTTTTGTCCTTGCGACATCCCCTTCCGTCTGTGTCACAACGCAGCTCTTTCTCTGGGCCTCCTACCTACCACCCCTCTCGCGTTCTACAACTCCGCAACTCCTGCGGTCTTTCTCCGTCAAACCTCGCGCGACTTCCTCGTCACCTCCCTCGCACTCATCGACCCTCCCTCAAGTTGATAAGCACAAGCCATTATCTACGTGGACATCCAACCACCTCCGTCACCGGTCTCCCGGCCCCTCATTCTCTTAAGTGACCACCTACGCAATACAGCAACAAACAAGGACACTTAGCTATCTGCCGCCATTTCACAAGATATGTCTGCACAGCAGATATCGCCAGAGGAGATGTTGCTAGAGGAGATGTTGCTAGAGAAGATATCGCTAGAGGAGATGTTGCTAGAGAAGATATGGCTAGAGGAGATGTCGCTAGAGGAGCTGGTGAAATACGGCGTAGCCAAAGTTCGTAATGAAGTTGGAGCTTCACTACGCAGGGCTCTAGTGTTGGCAGGTATACCCTTTGGTGTTCGTCACCCCGCATCATCAAGCAAGAGCCATACTGACGAACTGCACAGTTCAGCACGTTTGTGCTACCTGGCGGCAAGATTGTGTTAAATGGAGGACCCTTTGCTGGAAGAACCCTCTTTCAGAATAGCGAGTTATTACTTGACAACCATGAGCTCGTCCACGTAGTAGTTGCTATCAACAGAAAGGTAGGTCTTTTGAGCCATCTTAACTTATCCAGGCGTTAATTGGTAATAGTATGACGAGCTCGTCCGCCGACGAGTTGCTATCAACAGAAAGGTAGGTCTTTTGAGCCATCCTAACTTATCCAGGCGTTAACTAGTAATAGCATAACGAGAAGTCGAACTCCCCTTTGTTGGCTTTAACCGGGGAAGTGTTTATGAATATTATGCGCTTTGCAGTCACCAGTGACGAGTTCATTCAACCCAGCCCAACTAGTGGTGCATCAAACAAATTCTTCCCATCCATGCCTGGTTCGACCGTCCCTATCTTGTTCGCACCTGAGCTCTCAAAGGTGTGCAGGGCCTTGTATGCGACGTGTTCCGAGCTGGTATATGAAGTGAACACATTTCACTTCAAGTCAGAGGAGACTCTCGGATACCTCTTTTGCATCACTCCTTCTCGAAAAGATGCTATCCGGTCGATAGTAATTGATATGGAGGGTGATGAAGAGATTAACTACCTGCAACTCCATGTGCTCTCAGCTTGCAAAGGCCTCCGGGAACTCGAGCTTCGGACGAGCAAATGGATCAACCCATTCTTCTATACGGCTTTGGGCTTGGATCAATGGCTACAAAACCAAAACACGGCTCATTCTATGGTCATGGAGCGCCTCATATTAGCTGTTCGAGGCTTGAAGTCCTTCAAGCTAGTCGGCGGGCGCCACAAGGTGTGGGAGTGGGAACGCATCGATGAAGAAATTTCAATCAAGAAGCTGAAATACTACCCCACTTTCCTCTCAGTCAGTCCAGACCGTGTAGAGGCAGACTCCCACAAACCTGAGATTAAAGGCTTCTTCGAGAGCATTGGAGCTCATCTCCAGGAAGCCATGAGAGAGGATCGCGAGATCACTATCCACATGACCAAGATGTTTGATTGGCTCCGACTTGCAAGCGGCATGGATGCATCTCGTCACCGTTCCGAACAGGTTGCTAGCCGCACTGGAGGAGCAGACAACCTTCACATGGACACTGGATTCTATGGGGAGTTGTCAAATAGAGAGTCGGATTCGTGGGAAATGCTTTGGGACAACATCACCTACAAATATTTCCATAACGGTAACCCCGAACAAGCAGGCTGTGAAATTGATAGAGCCGGTTATATTGATTTTGTTGATTCGGACGACGAGATGGAGGAAGCCGAAGAGCTCATCGGACGATGATGAAGTCATGGAACTTGATGAGGACGAGCAACTGCCCATCATCGAGGTACTATCACAGGATATATCGGACGGGGTATGAGCCTAATCCGATATTGAACGACGACGAAGTAGGGGTGCTTTTTTGGGATGCGAAAAAACGTGCAACACCACCAATTATGAATCAGTTCACCGTGGTTTTGACTTGCAGTCAGATACTACCAGGGGAGGAGGTGAACCAGGGAGATAACACTTTGTAAATTACTAGAGATCATTAGACAGACAGACACTCTCCACCCATAAAAAAACAATAAAGTTGCAGTTGCACACCAAAACCTGCCTGAAAATGCAATATCAGTAGCTTGCGAATTGCCTAGGTGATCAGGTTCGCTTTCTTGAATGAGATACTTATAGATTCTTTGAGTATCCAAAAGTGACTTCCTATTTCTAACTTGCACCAATCATGGGGCTACCATTGTCTTTCCAATACACCTAGAAAAGTCTAAGCCAATGAACGAACCTCTTTATGGTCAAACGTCACAAGTGATCCAAAAGCTTATGATTGGTGTGGCTGACACTACAAGCCCATGGTACCCCCTCTTTCTTCTACACTTCGTTTGCTATTCAATCGTCTCACACCACCTCTTTGCACTGCTGCATCTAAGCTCTTTCTCTGGACCTCCTGTCTATCACTCCACTCGCATTCTACAGCTCTGCAACTCCTGAGGTCGTTCTCTATCAAGCCTCGCGCCCCGGTGACTTCCTCGCGTCGCCACATCAAAGCTCTATCTCTAGACGTCTTTGCTACCACTCGTCTTGCATTCTACAGCTCCGCAACTCCTGCAGTCGTTCTCCGTCCGGCCTCGCTCGCGGGAGACTTCCTTGCCACTTTACTAGCACCACATTCCGGCATTTAATACGTACGCACAACACATTATTCCCCTCGAAGTGGGTCCCAGCCTAGCCTTGACCTCAATCAACTCAGCTCTCGAACCCTAGCACCCCTACGTAGCTACCGATATTAACAGAAAGAGGACGTCAAACGACACGCGCAGCAAAGATGTCCTTCAACGAAAACTTTGACGACGTGTTTGGGCCCATCCCGCCCCCAGGAATACCCAAAAGCAGGTCCGGGTGCAAAATCATGATTGAGCAATACCAAGCTTTTGGTGCTGAATTGCTCGGGTTGGTAGAGTCAACAAGACAAGTATGTTGAACCCTACAAGATCTAGTTATAAGGTTACTGACCAAGAATCTAGGAGGGCGAGCTCACTCTACTATCCGAAGGAGTCTTTGTCAATCAGGCTATCTTCAAGAAGGGCGACGAATGGTATATCAACATCGATGTTGCTAACAACCAAGAGCATTTGGTGTTCCGCGACGAGCGCTGCATTCCATTGGTCACCGCTTTGGCACGAGAGGTAGGTATCCCAAGCCACAGCAGCCCCATTCAAGCATTAATTTGTAATAGTCAAATAGCCATCAGGTTCTTTTGCGAATTCTCCCTGCCGAACTCAAGCTTGCGGTTTGGGATTGTACTGTTTCCGCCGATGAACCTATCAAACCATACAGGACTGCACAACACTCCGACCCTGTTCAGGGTGCGGAAAAGTTTCGTTACACCATTTCAGCATTGGATGCAGTTACTATGAACGCTTTATGCATTGGTATAGAGAAAAAATTTGCCCCAGTCTCAAAAGCATACGATCAGTATGTTTTCCACCTAAGAGGCGAGAACTATTACTACCTATACCGCTTGGAACCGATCCGTATAAACTCCATACGATCGATAGTTCTTAGTCTCGATGTTGGACTTCTCTGCATTTACCGGCAGCTCTATGCAGTTGCGGCTTGCCTTGGTCTCAAGCACTTGAAGATATTGACTTTCGGCTCTCCCACCCTGTATAATGCACTGAGATTGCAATTCGGCTCGGCCGGACCTTCTCGACTTCCCCAGGCGATCGAATGGGCATTGCGAAGTCTTGATTCCTTGGTGATCGAAGGTGTTACTACTAGGATGGAAATCAATCAGTCCCTTATAGACGTTCAGCCTGATCACCAATTTGGTGCTCCTTTCTTGGAAGCCGTGGCAACTACTTTTCGACGTGCCATGGCGCAGGAGAACCGTGTGATCAACGAGACCATTGCGGGAAAGATTGCAGAGGCGCAGAAAAAGCTCGATCTACCCAAAGGAAAGACCTTCCCGCGCCGTTCTGGGGAGGTTGTTTTCAAGTCCCGTGAGGATTTCCCTGCCAGAGCCCCAAGAATGATCAGAAGAAATCTTTCTTGAGCAAGTCGGATTGTACAAAGCGCACAGAGGAGTCAACCCCCAAAGAATGAACAACAAAGACAGGGGCAGCACTGAGAGTTGATTTGGAGCGTTTATTTGGGGAGGGGAGAGGTTTCCGAGATCGTGATACCTTCCAACGAATGTAATTGTACCTTAAATGGAGAGCTAATTCCAAAACTGATGACCCGGATGGCGCAAGTCATGGGCTATCAGTTTACCGAGTTAGTTCACGAATTGGATTTGCAGACATATCTTATGAGGGGAGGAAGTACAGGGAAGGTAGATTTCTTACATTACTGGAAATCATTGGACAGACAGACACTCAGCTCATCACAAAAAGAAAACAATAAAGTTGCGATTGCACACCAAAACCTGCCTGAAAATGGCCTCCAATATCAGTAGCTTGCGGATTGCGTGAGTGAGATATTTGTAGGTTCTTTTAGTATCCAAGAGTGACTTCCTTCTTCTTACTTGTACTCTCTATTATAAAGCTTCCTTTGTTTTATCACCATCCAAGAAAAGTCTAAACCAACGAACAAACCTCCTCCAACTTCATAAGTGTTCCAAAAGCCTCTGGAGAAAAGCTTGCGGTTGCTGTGGCTGATACTACAACCCCCTAGCACCCCCTCTTTCTTCCAGACATCGTTCCTTGTTTGTATTATTATATGGGACTTACCACGATATTTCCAAACCGAAATAGCTATCTTGTACATTGCATTATGTGCTATTCCTAGACCTCTTTTGCAGAAGAGGAAGGTGGGATCAAGTATAATGCACCAAGGATCCTATGGTTACTAGCTTTTGAAGGCGGGAGTGTACCAAAGAAAGTTTATTAGGCATCTATAAGATAGTAATATGGGAGTAGCTCAAATTTCTGGAGGGGGTGATCATTTGTTGCTCCTGGAAACACTTCGCATTAACAATGGCATTATGATGATTTCAGTATAAACTAGTACTTGAAGCTTGAAGAGATAGATAAGTACACATCATCTCATTATGTATTCTTTATCTTCGTTCTCTGAGAACTCGTATAACTTGGATGGGTTTGCAAAGGTGGAACGGTGGAACCCCTCTTTCTTCGAGTAGCGTATATTATACAAGACTTAAACAGGGAAGTCGGAATGAAAATTTGCTTCAATACATAGCATCCATCTCCAAGGCTCGATAGAAATTACAAACAAGGTAAGAGACAAAATGCATCTATACCCAGTTGGTCGTCGGCGAACAATCACGTGGACCCGATTTTAGGCCTCCCGTCCTTCCCACCACATTTCCTCCAACTTCACCTTTAAACATCTATACATCGCACCAAAACCCACAGAAACTCAAAATGCGTAAAGAAGAACCAAAACTCGAGGACGGCGAGGAACCCCTCATCGACACCACAGCCGCGCTCCCGCTCCGCTCCAAACGCACCGAGCGCCGACAAAAGAAACGCCACCGAAAAGAAACAGCCTCCAAGCAGCACGCAACGCTATGGGACCTCCCCTCGGAGATCCTGCTCGAAATCCTGCGCCTCCTAAAACCCAGCGACATCTTCCGGGTCTCGCGCGCCAACCAAGCGCTCCGGACCTTTATCCTGGAAGAAGAAGAGCGGATCGCGCGTCAGGTGATCGACATGCGGTATGCGGTGCTGGCGCAGTGTTTCATCGTGCCCAGGCTGCTGAATACCGTGGATGAGGAGGGCAGGGCGGCGCTGCTGGATGGGAAGAGACAGGGGACGCACAGTGTGCACATCCATAGCAATGCGCATAAGAAGCCGTACCAGCATATTGCGGTCCCGGACGCGGCGGTGGTCTGCACGTGCTTGACGTGTCTGCTGGCGTGGAATAATCTCTGCTTGGTGGTGGATTTCGCGCACTGGCAGCGGAATCTGGATGCCGGGGAGCCGATCCCGATGATTCCGAGGGGCAAGTTCCCGGAGTGGAATAACGTGCTGGGGGAGGCTAATAGGGGGGTGGTTGAGAAGGCGATTTATGGGCCGCTGTACTATGCGGCGATCCTGGAAGCGCATCTCAAGTCTACGGTTGGGAGTATTAAGCGACATGGGGAGAATAAGGGGAATAGGAGACGGAGGTTTAGAATGGACGTTGGGGATGTGAGGGCGGAGACTGATGGGTTCTTGGAGAGGAGTGGGCCGCCGAGTCTGGATTTCCCGTTTCATAGGGATAATTATTACATGCTGGAGGCGTACCTACCGAATCGGGGGTGGAACAAGGAGGTGGAAGAGTGGAGGTATATGCCGGCGAGCCAGCATGAGAGGGATGTGGAGTTTGTCAAGGCTTGGGCGAGGAGGAGGAAGGAGGAGCCTGCGGCGGAGGCTGGAAAGGAGGTGTCTTAGCAGCAAGCTTCAACTATGTTCGATGGACAAACCTCATCCACATGAAATAGAACTTCATGTCTAGTGTATTGATAGTGATAATAACAGTCACTACCTTGTACCTATTCTGTTCATTGCAAACTTTAAGCGAGATAAGGTAAAGGGGGGCCGGCGCGGTCTTCCCAGCCAGCCAGGCTGCTCGTCTGCCATTGCTACATCCCATCAAGAACTTTCCGATTTCAGTACAAGGCAGAGAGAAACCCCACCTCGCCCCAAAAAGTAGTCTGAGGTTTATTTTAAGCCTCCTCATCCACGTCCACGTCTACCGTTAGGCTATTCAATGTAACTCGAGAAACGCACCAAGGAAATAAATCACGCAAAGTTGAAAATATGAGGGAACGGAGCATCCCTCCGGATTCTTGCCTTCTGTCTCGAAAAGTCTCTGTGGATCCGGGCTAGTACCTTACTTACCTACCTAGTACTGACTCGTGCATACGCGCACGCGGACTTGTAATCCGAAGCATTTTTTAGTAATGAAGCTACTACCTATATGCACTTCAACACTGTAGTGCACTAGAGTCTAGTTTAATTTGTTTTCAGAATAAGAATTAAATAAGGTAGGTACCTTGGGGCCGGGAGATCAAGTTTCTCGAAAGGAGTTCGTAGAGTAGCGAATCAGAGGGGGGCGTTTGGCGAGATGGGTAGTCCATGACGCTTGTATTTCTTGGTACTGTAACGGGCACGAAACAAGCGGACCGGAAGTTAGTTGACTCGTCTCGTACAAGTACAGAACGATTCTACGGAGGCACAGTCCGGAGTAGGTATACGAATCCATGAGCAGGGCAGGGCATAGGTATTATTCGACGTGTCGATTTCATACTTTTCGTGAAAGGATTGTTGGGGAATTAGATGACATGTCGGCTTGCTGGAGGCTTCAGGCTTTCCACGGTTACACGGTTTGGAAAAGGGGTTGGATGAGGAGGTTTATCACATGATACATACATACATACATGCAGGAACACAAGCAGAGTTTACGGTAGCGTCCGCCTGCTTATTTCTATTCGGTACTGCTGCTATTCCTATAGTGGTAGGACTTACTGTTCCTAGGGGACGAGCGGAGCAGAAGGGAACCCAAGGCTGTGGACCGAAACAGGCAAGGCTTCGATCTACGAGATCTAGAGGAAGCGTCTTGGTTGTTCGGCGTCGCTGGTGGATCGGATATTTGTACTAGTATGGCATTTAAAAGTCAGAGTGGTGTTGTACAGTATAGTACATGTCTCGTGTTTATACGAAGGACTGAGATATCCACCAGATCTGGTGGGTGGATGGTGGATTTAATAGCAAGATTACCTAATCAAGTCATGCTGTACTGGTGGTATACCCTGTACAATAATATGATCAAATTTGTGATTATAATTGTTGCTTCTTGTGTGCAAAGCTGGGAGCGCGAGGCTTCATTTGGTGGAGGCGTGTAATGTGCCATGGTACTCGTTTTTAGACTACCATATATATTTTTGGTATACTCGTAGCACAAGTAGCAAGTAGGTAGGTTGCGAAAGGGGATATATTACATGGGTACTGTACCTATCTTTGATCAAATTCAACATGTAACTTATAACAAAGTACTTTGTCCTTGGAATTGCCTTGCTTGATACTGTATACTGTACTGTACTGGGGAGACCGAGATACTCTCACCTCGCCTGTGGCGGTTCTAGAAGTGATGATCCTCACTCAGGAGCTCCCTTCCGCATCCAGCATCCACCCAATAGCATGACGGCTTTACTTACACGAATCATGACTTTGAGAGTCTGATGCATCCATTCTTTACCTTATTTACAACTCGTCTGCTCTTCTACGAATCACTCCGTACACGACGAACGAAGCCTCCTCTCTGCGGCATTCTGCGACGCATTGAAATTCACACAAAAACCCGCCATACCCGCCGTACATGCATGGTAAAGAACACCAGGCTCAAGCAACCAGAGTGCTGGCTGGTTAACACTTCGTCTCTTGGCTGATTCAAGGTCGACGCCAAATTACAGTACACTACAGTACCAGAATCCAGACTGCCGGCCCCGCGCTGGACCAAGCTTGACCCGTCAATGGCCTCCTCACTACCCCTCAACGATACCCAACGCTCCCTCCGATCCGCCTCCGCTCTCTCCAAAACCCCCAACTCGTCTACCTCCAGCACGACATCCTCGAATACTTCCCTCCATGCCTCGAATGACGCGCGCCAGATTGTGAGGTTGGTGCAGTGCCCGCAGTGTTCATATCCTCTCCGAGAACCGGTTACATTACCATGCGGGAATTCCTTATGCAAGAAATGCATCCCTGAATCACATCTGCGAGAGAATATATCTTACCCCGCCACAGCGAACCGATTGCAAGGCTTCCTATGCCCATTTTCCGCATGTCGGAAAGAACATGCTGTGGGCGATTGCAGTGTGAATGTGGTGCTCAATAATGTTACGGAGCTGGTGAGGGAAGAAATAGAGAGCTACAGGAATACAGCAGAAGCATCTAAGCTTTTACTACAGCTCGAGGAGAGAGACCAATGGTCCGTTGCAGGTGTATCTTCTTTACGGGATGCTGAAGTACGAGTCCGAGTCTCGCGTGGCGGACGTCTTGCCTCGACATATGCTATGGCGGAAATGGGCGAGCTGGAATACGACTCGGAAGTAACTTACACCGTAATGTCCCCCGGACACGACAATTCTGAAGTGGTGGATGCTATGTTGCTAGATCAATTAAAGGAAGTGACCAGAGCGGAGCTGGATTGTCAGGTCTGCTACGGACTATTCCTAGAACCCCTCACAACAGTGTGTGGACATACGTTTTGCCGGAGATGTGTTCATCGGGTTCTTGATCATACAAACATCTGCCCTATTTGTAGACGGACCATGTCTATTCGGCCAGGGATCAGCGCTCAATGGATCGAACCCGGCACTCAGCAATCGCCATCCAATACCCTGCTTGTGAAGCTGCTGGCAGGCCTTTGCCCTGAAGTGGTAGCTGAGAGAGCAGAGGCCGCTCGAGCAGAGTCGTCCACTGTAGGGGAACTCGACACGCCTCTGTTCATCTGTACGCTGTCTTGCCCAACCATGCCGACTTTTCTGTTCATTTTCGAGCCTAGATATCGCCTAATGATTCGACGGGCCGTTGAGAATGGTGATAGCAATTTTGGCATGCTCCTCCCAAATCGAAAAGGAAAAGATCAAGGCGATCTGGGAGTTGCCCCCTTTTATCAATACGGGACACTGCTCCACATTGTCGACGTGCGACTCTTGCCAGACGGCCGAAGTATGATTGAAACCGTGGGAGTGTCCAGGTTTCGGGTTCTCAGATATGGGGAATTAGATGGCTATACTATTGGCAAAGTGGAGAGGATAGACGACATCAGTCTTGCGGCCGAAGAAGCCCTCGAAGTTGCCGACATCACATCTTCATCAACTGCACGCAACTTCTCAGCAGAAGATCACTTTGGTGCACCGCCTCATCACGTTGCCTCTCGTTCCAGTTATCAACCACCCGTACCCCGGGATTTCAACTCCATGTCCACGCAAGACTTGATGAAAATTGGTCGCACGTTTGTAAAGAAGTGGCAGGACAGTAGTGCGGGATGGCTCACAGACCGAGTCTACACCGCCTACGGAGAATGTCCAGAGGACCCAGCTCTTTTCCCTTGGTGGTTTGCCACCGTGCTTCCTATCGACGAGTATGTGAAGGTTGATCTCCTTCCGTTGACCAGTGTGCGGGAACGGTTGAAGATGTGTGTTGAGTGGATGGTACAATTCGAGACGAGCAAATGGTACGCAAACCTCTTTTCTCAATTCTATTGATACGGTGTAAGCTAGAGATTGCAACTATAGGATAGAGAGGGACAAACTGATATCAAGTATAGCACCGAAGAGCGGTCGAGTTGCACTATCTTATAGCTAGCCGGCCTGAGCCTGTTTATAATGTTGATAAGTGTGGCGATGATATATACGGGGAAGCAGGCTCAGGATATGATTTTATGAGGCCTCTAAATATGGGTGTCCAATATCTGGGTCGAGAGACTTTTTTCTTCTTTTTTCGTTGCATTAGCGTCATGGAATTTTAGGGCATGCATAGTTTGCTTTCATTCTGCATCAAGAACCAGAGATCGGGAAAGATGGCTACGAATGAGATGGCGTTTCGGCAAGTTCACGACCAGATTTGGATTTGGGGGGGGGGGCGGAGAGAGAGAGAGAGATCTGTATATAGACTACACTACATTGGGCGCGAAATCGGGGCGCATCCACATGCGCCTGCGTGCGTCTCTTTTATATTTAGAAGATTGATTGATGTTCTAGGACACGAACCAGTATTTGTCTTCACTGTCGATGTCGCTGCTATATATGTTGTGCTGTTCAACTACTCGTATGAATTCTGTTATGTAATTAAACTGCTTCTATCTATCTTTACTTTATACCTTGCTTGCTTTCTTACTTGCCTGTTCTTCTTCTCCTTCTCCTTCTCCTGCCCGACTGCTATAAATCATGCCTCTATCTTAGGTAGGATCCACGTTCTAGATACCTACCTACCTACCCACCTGTCTATCATACGATCAACGAAAGCGCTGCTGCAAAAGAAGCTAGCTTATAGAGGTATCTAATCAGGGTTATTGCATTACCGGTAATGAGTAATGAGTAATGAATAATTGACTGCTTATACGCCGTTCGTGTGTATCGAATAGTCGTCATGAGGTTGACCGTTGTGTTTTTGGCTCGTT
>QGML01000474.1:0-16944 GCA_007825375.1 Lachnellula willkommii | reverse complement strand
ATCCATCCATCCATCCATCCATCCATCCATTCATCCATTCATCCATCACCCCTATCCTATATCCACACCAAGAATCCAACCCCGAATCATATCATCCTTTGGACCTTTGCATACTATAATTTTCCTTGCATTAATCAGCTCAGCACATACGCGAGCAAAGAAATCCCCATCAGCGTGATTTACTTCTTTTTCAAGTAAGTAATTCATTTCATTCCCAAATCCAATAAATAAATAAATCTTCCGCGACAGGTAAGTAAGTGAGTGTATTTCATAACTCGCATGCACATCTAATCCCAACCCAACCATCTCCACCTAAAGCCAAAAAAAGCCCTCTCTCTACTCTATCGTACTGTACTGTACTGTACTGTACCACAGCTTAGCAAGTTCCGTTCCAATACCACACATCTTTCCCACGGCCTGCAAATCAAATCAGCCAGCGCCACTCTACGTGCTCGCCTCACTAAAGTTCTCGGGACGCTGTGACAAAGAAGTTAAGTTTCCCGGATATACCACCACTGCGGGATAATTTCAAGATTTCAAGGTAATCAGGTAAGATTTTAAACTTTACATAGGTATATAAAATATAGCAATCGGCGTCACTGCATTTACCTTAAGGCTACAACGTATAGGAGATATTAAATAGTATAACACACACGACGCTTGACTATATATTTGTTTGTTTGGTCGTCCCATAATAGTATACCTGGCTTTTTGAGAGCCGAAAAAGGGGGTTCTAGCTTGTGAGTCGTAAGCGACGCTCAACATATACCACTTCCGCTAAATGAGTAAGTAGTAAACTTCACGGCGGTCGTAGAAGGGAGGTAAATGTAATACAATGAATTCATCTCTATCTACTGGCTCTTTTGAATTATACAGCTCAAATTGCAATTCAAAAGAAAAGCGTCAAGCATCTAACTAACTACAATCCCCAACTCCCCCAAACTAAATCCTCAAATCTAGTGCGTTCCATTAACCCCATTCGTAACAGGCTCCTCATACTTCTCCCAGTTCGCAAGCACCGCCCCAATCTTCGGACTGTTCGTCAGGCGGTACACATCCTCGAAATACTCCTTTGTAAGCTCGAACGGCCGCGCCGTCACGTTAGGGATGTACTTCCCAATCAGCTTACTTGGATCGATCGTCGTCTTGTTAATTTTCTTCAACAGGAAAGAACGGAAGGGCTTGACTCCAGATCTCAAAAAGGTGGAGTGGAAAGGTACGTCGATACCTTTCAGCGGGATGGTGGCGAAACCGCGTTGGAGGTCAAGGGGCTTGGGCTTAGCTTCTGTCTGTTTGGCACACTCGCGGATGATCTCTCCAAGATGCGCCTTGACATCTTCCAGGGAGAGGGTTTGCATCAGTTGCTGGATGTCGATTTTCTGGGCCTTGAGGTAGTTCGTCACGCCAGTGAGGGTGTCGAGGGCCCGCAGGTCACCGGCACACACGTATTGCATGTTGGCGATGTTGTAGTTGACAATCTCGAGCAGCCAGTTGGTCTCCTCGGCGATGTTGGCGACGACATACTGCAGGGCTTCTTCGTTGAAGGTTGCGGAGATGCGGGAGGGGTTCACGGCGCACATGGAGTAGTTGGAGCGTCCGGATTCGTCGCGCTCGACGGCTACTTGCATAGTGAGACCACGGTAGAAGACAACGGATACTAAGCTCTCGATAGGCATGACATCTGCAAGAGCGGCGAGGGCAGAGTATTCTCCGAGGGAGTGACCAGCGAAACTGCTGTCACGTTGCACGAGACCCTTTGATCTCATGTCCTCAAAACTAGCCTTCTCCATGAGGGTCAAGGCTGGCTGGGTGAACTGCGTTGCGGAAAGAAGACCGGTCGGTGAACGGTATGTGTATGATGTGGTTTGTTCATCAATTTCCTTAAAGATCTTCTCGGACTTTGTGGAGCCATCGGAGCCAACAGTCTCGAAAGTCATTGTCATATAGTTCTGACGGATGGCTTTACCGCGAGGACCACCAAAGTGGATGGTGAGCTCTTTGGGGTTGTTTCTCACAATGTTGGTGATTTGGAAACCTAGGGATAATGTTAGCTACAATTGATTTCCATCTGCAATTGAAAGACTTACCATAGTTGTCCATGAAATGCTTGTCGGCTCTGTCCCAGACCTCCTTGGCAACTTCACTGCTTGCATAAAGCTCCATACCCATTCCTTGCTCCTGTGAACCTTGTCCAGTGAAGACATACGACGAGACTGGTTGTTCGACTTCAGCTTCACCAAGCAAGACTTTGTCCTCGGTATCCTTATTGCTTGCCTCCACTTTGATAATCTTTCGACCAGCAACCATACCCACATGCTGAAGCTTGACCTCGATATCATCATTTGGAAGAACCATGCCAGTAAGCGACGCGTGGAAGCTTCTTACACGGCCAACATTGTTCTCGGCAGCCCAGGTCTCCACAAGACTCCGGACAGCAGCGCTAGAGTACATGCCATGGGTAATTGTACCAGGCAAGTTGGCGTAGCCTGCGAAAACACGAGATACGTGAATAGGGTTGTAGTCCCCGGAAACGCGAGCATAAGGCTCATTGGAAGCAGGGGCTCTTAAAAGGAGCGGTGTCTTGCCGTTGAGGGGAATGGCATTCTCAAAGATCACTGGCTGCTCGATAGAAGAACCATGTCGTTGGAGGTAATCAATTACTGGATTTCCGTGCGAGGCACCCGCTTCGTATTCGACACTGGCGACTTGGATGATCTCTTTCGTTGGTAGTTCCAAGAGAACTTGGCCTCGGGTTTCCACATTGCTGAAAACGGTCTTGTTCTCGAAATGCATCAAACTTTGCAGACGGAAGGTGAGGGTCTGACCAAGTAGCTCTTGGTCAGGCTCATCGAGACCGAACCACTCCTTGGATCTCAAGACAGCCACGTCCTTACTTGTTGCAAGATGAATTTGCATTGGCGTCTCCGTCTTTCGCTGGAAAGTGTTCTCGAAATCGTCGTATACACCACGATACAAGAATTGCGAGGTGACTTCCATGACTGGGCGGCCTTCGCGTTTGATCGTTCCGCAAACCTCAACCATCTTGCCAGAGTCTTGGTTGATAACAGCATTTATCAGGGCAGTAGTCTCAACTTGATCACCCTTCTTCAGTGGTTCGGCACCAGGTAGCATGCGGAAACCGTTTGAAAGATGGACAAGCTTCAAAAGATCACCGTCAATAGTCCTGGGGAAGATTGGCTTCGTAATAGCTTTCCAGCCAACGACAATAGCGAAATCCATGGGGGCAAAGACTTCCTTTCCTGGTCGGTCAACGAACGCTTCTCCAGTATTACCAACTGCGTGGACAAAGTCATTGATAGCCTCGCTCGTGATAGTGGCCTTTCCACCTTTGAACACGCCAGTGACGGGCGCGTCAAGATCAAGAGTCTCATTACCGAACCAAGCCCGCCAGTAAAACTCCTTGATACGGTCATTTCGGGTTTGCATGACTTCGCGAATTGGAGCATAACCGGCTTCAGGGTGATACGTGAAGATGAGTGGCAATGCAAGAGGCTTTCCAAGAGCTGTAGTCTCTTTTGTCATGTTCACCAAGATCTCATTCTTGCCAGTGAGTTTAACATCAAGCACTTGTACATACTGGTTCGGTCTTGGCTGTTCCTTGACTGTGATCACTGTTCTTGCTGGCTCGTTGGGATGTAAGATCTCAACAAAGAGACCTCGAACTGGGGCGAAGATGCGCTTGATGGGGTTGGTTTGGAATTTCTGACCTTGCACAAAGACTTCAGATGAGAACAGTGCATAGCGCCATGATCGCTTGTTGCCTGCAAGCAATGACAACCAG
The DNA here is from genome assembly GCA_007825375.1 of Lachnellula willkommii. Taxonomy (NCBI): domain Eukaryota; kingdom Fungi; phylum Ascomycota; class Leotiomycetes; order Helotiales; family Lachnaceae; genus Lachnellula; species Lachnellula willkommii. The sequence goes on along the minus strand of QGML01000474.1, from coordinate 13,142 downwards.
GTGTCAAGAGGCGGTAGTGTGACAGATCCTGACGATGCGATGCGGAAAGTTGTCTTGTTAGTGTCTTGCGAGATAGTGAGACCTTCCAGGTCAACCTCAAGCTCAGTGTCGATCAATTTACCACCAAAGTACTCAATGAATGGGATTGAAGATTCTTGGCCCCCGTAGACATCACGAGTCAAACTCTTAATATGAGCATCGTGAACACCGTCGAGAATTTCCTTGACAGGCTCGTCGACCACCTTGGCATACTTCACAGCCATAGGACCCTGCAAGATACAGGTTCTGCCCACATCTTGATCGATAACAGCCTCCAAATCTTCCGACTGCCACAGGGAATCCTTTTTGAAAAAGAACTCAAAGTTCTCGTCCAAGGCCGGAACAAAGGTAGTGGGCTTCTGACCTCGGCGCTGACAGAGCAGGAGGAAATGTTGCACATCTTGGGCATTGATGAGTTGTGTCTCGGCTTCCGGGTAAGCAGCCAAGATCTTCTTAACAGTTGGGTATGGATTATCGAGTTCGGAGTAGCTCTGAAGTAAGGATGGCTTTCCTTGACTTGTAGTGAAACGTTCTTCGACACGGCGAATGAAATCTCCTGTAAGCTTCTCGTAAGATTTATCTATCCAGCGAGCCTCGTGCTTCACGAACATCAAGTCTACCATGCGACGAACAACCTCGCCATAGGTCATGTCCTCAAGATCTACGGTCTCTCCGGCCTTGTTGCGGCCGAACCAGACCTTTTGAAAATCGTCGTTGAGCTTCTTGATGATGTAATCCCGGTTCTTCTTAAGTTCTGGGACACGCTTCTCCTTCGGCAAGCTGAAAATCTTAGCATCCATTTCTGCCCAGAACTTGACACCACGAGTTGCAAGCTTATGAATCGGCTCGCCCATCTCGGATCTGACAGTAATTACACCACCAGTAGGACCCTTGTAGGTCTGCTCCCACTTGTGATCATCGACACCCTCAGCATCGGCAATAGCCTTCTTCGCGTTCTTGCTCGTATGTGCTTCCTTTGCAGTCATCATGCGACTACCGAACAGGCATCCATCGAATGGCATTGGGGGATAGCCATACTTTGCAGACCAAGTACCCGTCAGGTAGGGGTATGTGTCTTCAGATCCACCAAATCCACTCCCTGCAACAAGAATGATGTTTTCGCTTCGTCTAAGGCGGCCGTACATTTGCAATATTGGTTGATGGAAATCTTCGAAAGAATGATGTCCACCGCCACGGCCTCCAGTCCATTGAAGCATGACTGGGAAGTGAGGATTTGCTTTGGCGATGTTGATTACAGCCTGAATGGCCTCGACGGAGCCTGGCTTAAAAGCGATGTGCTTCAAACCGAGAGTCTCAATGTATTCTTGCGCGACTTCAATCGATGGTACACCGGCTCCAATAGTAAGACCTTCAATTGGAACACCCTCGGCACGCAGTTGGGCGATGAGGGGAATCTGCCATTGCATGGCATGGGGATTGACGTAGATGAGGTTGATTGTGATACCACGCCCAGCCGGAGTGTTGTTCTCAATCTTCCTTAGGGCCTCAGTCATGGTTTTGGCGTTATAGTATCCACCTCCGGCCAATTCAGTTTGGTAACCGGCGTTCATTACTGCGGCCACAAAGTCCCACGGCACAGTGCAAGGAGTCATACCCGCGACCATGACAGGTGGAACACCCAACAATCGACTCATCTTGGTGTCGACAAATTTCTGGCCAGCTGAGGTCTTGATCAAACGGGGACCGTGTTCCTTGACCCAATCGACAGCATATTTGACAGCGTGCTCTTCATCTCGGTCAAACAACTCTGGCTTGTAGCCGACTTCTGGAACTGTCCCATCAATTGCTCCAGCTAGGATAACACGAACACCAGTTCCATCCTTGTTACGGCTGGTAAGGACACCGAGACCAGAAATTCCACCTGGCCCGAAATCAAGCACATGAGTGGCGTTTGGGAAGACTGTAGCTTTCTCCCAGTTGACGGCATCATGTGTGATTAGGCGTATAAGTCTGGGAACGATGTTGCCGTTGACCTCAGTTCGAAGATCCTCCCCAGTGTTCGTGTTGTAGACAGGGATGCCCAAATCACTGCTATCAATCTCGACATCCTTGAGATCATCCTCCAGATGCTCGGTAGCATTTGCAAGATATTTGCTGTGGAAAGGAGATGAAATTGGCAGAAATCTGTTGGAAAATCGTACTTTACGCTGAGTAAATGGAATTCTAGTTTGGTCCAGACCGGTTGGAGCCTTGACCTTTCTCAATTGAAGGTTGAGACCATATAACGAGATAGGAGGACCAGTCACAACCATATTCCGAGCGCTGTTGATCAAGGAGATGGCGATATGTCGATCTTCGGGAAGGAATTGGTTCGTCGCATCGATGTGTTCCTGAACTTGGGCTTGCGACGAGTCTCGAATGCTCAACATAGGGGTTGGTGTACCCTCTCCATTGTCAACGGAATCTTGCAAAATCGAAGGCGCCAAAGACGTTCTTGGATAGGTCTGTTGACTGCGTGATCCGATCCAGAAAAGGATGGTGAGCGAAGAATTCGCAATTTCGTCAAAATCCTCCCATGAATCTGCGGCGGACGTTGCAGCAGCCAGAATAACTCCCTGAGAATGGCCCGTAGTCCCACTAATCCGTTCTCTGAACTCCCCTGGAGTCAGACCAAGGACCTTGCAAGTAACAGTGTAATGTGCGAGCTGCACAAGTCCAATCAGTGGGAAACTGACGGGTGCGGAAACCATATAATCGACATCTGGGGTAGCGTCCGGGTCGCTGAGCCATGCCATTACATCTAAACCCTTCGAATACAATTTTACTGCTCTTGGATCTCTTGACAGATTTTGTAAGAGCTCGGCCGCCGAAGTGACCAATTCTTCTATGAAAGAAGGATAGGTTTTATAAAGCTCTCGAAGCTCGTCAAAGTACTCCTCAATGTTTCCTTGACCACCAAAAATGGTATAGACCTTTGCATCCTCGTCGCTCGCTGCTCGGAAGAGGGCGGATTGATGGGCTCTAATGGGTCTGTTGATTGCCGCTCGGGCAGCATAATAGCTTCGCACAACCTCTAGCTTCTTTGCATTGATGCCAGGGAGAGTTGCGACGATGGCGTGAACCTCATTGCCCCTCAAGAATACACGCTCAAAATCGTTCAGCACCAGCTTGAGGACATCCGCGTAGGATCCTTGGGAATCGTCCTCGCCCTCTTCGACATCTTGTGCGACGAATCCGAGGTATCTCGCAACCAGCTCCGTGTCGGAAGAGGGCTCATCGTCTTGTGCTAACTCATCAGTTGGCTCAGGGAGGGATGCGAGGAATCGGTCTTTGATCTGGGAGGCGTAGAAGTGAAGATTGGTAGGTATTAAAAAGGAGTGCTCAAGGGATCCATGCGCAAGGACGAGAGGCCGTAGAGAGGAGGATGATCGAGGAGTAGAGACGCCCGTCTGGGGGCCAGTTGCTGTTCCGTACATGGTTGGAAATTACTGGATGATAATTTCGGGGCTGCAAATTTGGATGTCAGTACAATGGTACAGGGCAAGGCGAAGATTGACAACAGAAGCGCGATTCATGTTACTTGCCTGTTTGCAAGCTCCAAAGACTCAATGAAGAGCAGGAGCAGGAGGAGCACAATTGAGCTGCGAAAAGCAGCGGATGTATTTGCTGCTGCTAGCAAATGTCCTATGGCTGCAGAAATTGAATGATGGGAGATATATTCTAGGAGGTCAGTCGAATATAAGAGTGTGCCTTGGGAGGTAGGAGATCAATTGGGGATGTTTTCAAAGAAGGCAGGACGAGAGGACTCGTGGACTGTTGATGTGCTGGTTCTGGTGGTCGAGAGGACGGAACTTACAGAATTATTACAGTACTGCAGCCCGGCCGGTTGGCCTCAACGCAAGCTCGCCAAAAATGCAACCTCGCGACGCTAATGCTGGAAATGAAGAGTGTTGGGCCCGATCCGCCCTCGAGGCTGCATAACCGTTCGGGAACATGATTGGTGCGCAGCATCGGAGGTTACGCAGGTGAGAAGCGTTGAAGCGATCATGGAGCAAGTCGGAGTGAGTTCAAAACAAATACCTACCTACCTGCTGTCACAGTGAGAGGTCGAGGTCTAATCTTCACAGCTGGTTGGTGGCATAAAAGAAGGCTACGAGTATTTATGTTTTGAGGAGCCTCATTTTAACGTTGCTATTTGATATAATTTAGGAAGAGAGAGCTATGCATCACTTCCATTTAACATCCTCAGCCTTCTCCCTGATCAGTAACCCAAAGAAAGACAACATTGCTACAAGAGCACATTTTGTTGAGAAAGCCTGGCATCTCCTCTGGTCCGTACAGAGGGATTAGCACATTACCAGTTGCTTTGAGTAATCGCAGAGGCCAACGGGCAAAGTATATGGCCGCTCAACTGGAAGTGGCCTGTTTTTGCGGTTTTTGGGAAATTTTGTCAAGGCTGAGATGAGAGGAGGGGCCATGATTTCTGTCAGCCGTGCGTCGACCCCGGCAATGGAAAAGGGGGATAGAATTCTCGCTCAAAAATATATCTCCGCCGGCTTCAACAACAAATTAATTGCATCATTTGATTACTCATAACTCCATAGAAAATCTCATACATCTGCCTGCATTATTATTGCCTGGGCGGGACTACTGTGTAGGAGCCGTGAGCGGCCGAAGTAATAAAGCTCATTTCACAGGGGGAGGTTGAGCTTAGCCGCTTTGGCACTAGCACCTAGAGACGTTGGGAGAGGCAGAAAATCAAAAGCTGGCCGACGATTCAACAACAGCTTCGAGCATAACAACCGTGGCAGAGTTCCTTCTTTCTCCGCATCTAATACTTATCCTCGTATATCACACCCCCCATACACAGGTCCAGATCTCAGGCCTTTTAAATCTACCACTTCACCCTTTCAATTCTCCTAATTGTTATTTCTGCTACTGCTTCTGAGTTGTTGCATTATTTCGTTTAGACTCAAGCCGCCGCTAGAAGCTCTCTGGGACTAAAATCAACTCCTTCCATTACAAAGGAACTTGAATCCGTCATCCTACTCTCCATCGTCTCCCTTGATACCCTTCCGAATCTCGCATAATCGTCCTCAGGACGAACAACTACACAATGCGTCCCGAAGTCGAGCAGGAGCTCGCCCATACGCTACTTGTTGAGCTTCTGGCATATCAATTCGCCTCGCCCGTGAGGTGGATCGAGACACAAGATGTCATTCTGGCAGAGAAGACGACCGAGCGAATTGTCGAAATCGGTCCTGCGGATACCCTTGGTGTAATGGCGAAGAGGACGATTGCATCAAAATACGAGGCCTACGATGCTGCAAAGTCGGTCCAGCGCCAAATTCTTTGCTACAACAAAGATGCGAAGGAGATTTACTATGATGTAGATCCCGTCGAGGATGAACCTGCCCCAGCGGCAAGTGAGTCTGCGCCAACTCCAGCAGCCGCATCTTCAAGTGCTGCACCTGCTGCTCCTCCACCACCAAGTTCCGGACCAGCGGCGCAGGTGCCAGATGCTCCAGTTGGGGCAGTCGATATTGTGCGCGCATTGGTGGCCCAGAAGCTAAAGAAACCACTTTTGGAAATCCCATTGAGCAAAGCAATCAAAGATCTCGTCGGAGGTAAGTGCAAAGCATTCAAGCTTCAATTACTCGACTGCGGGCTAATCCCTCAATTCTACAGGCAAATCGACCCTTCAAAACGAAATCCTGGGTGATCTGGGCAAGGAATTTGGGTCGACTCCCGAAAAGCCAGAAGATACCCCACTAGACGAATTAGGAGCCGCGATGCAAGCTACGTTCAACGGCCAACTTGGAAAGCAATCATCTTCTCTGGCCGCAAGATTGATATCATCGAAGATGCCCGGTGGATTCAATATTACTACAGCACGAAAATACCTAGAAACCAGATGGGGTCTGGGTCCCGGAAGACAGGATGGTGTTCTGCTGTTAGCTCTTACAATGGAACCACCCGCTCGTTTGGGTTCTGACAACGATGCGAAGGCCTTCCTAGACGATGTTTCCCACAAGTATGCTGCTAATGCAGGAATCAGTCTTGCAGCGCCAGTAGCCGGTGGCGACGCAGGCGGTGGTGGAGGCGGAATGATGATGGACCCAGCGGCCCTTGATGCGCTGACCAAAGATCAACGGGCTCTCTTCAAGCAACAGCTCGAGTTATTTGCCCGATACTTGAAAATGGACCTTCGAGCTGGAGAGAAGGCATTCCTTGGCTCCGAACAATCATCACAAGCTCTCCAATCTCAATTAGATCTCTGGAACGTGGAGCACGGAGACTTCTACGCTGCTGGTATTGCACCAGTTTTCAGTTCACTCAAGGCTAGAGTGTACGATTCATCATGGAATTGGGCACGTCAAGATGCTCTGACCATGTACTACGATATCATTTTCGGTCGTCTGCAAGCTGTGGATCGTGAGATTGTCAGCCAGTGCATTCGAATCATGAATCGATCAAACCCGACTCTTCTTGACTTCATGCAGTATCATATCGACAACTGCCCAACCGAGCGAGGCGAGACCTACAAGCTGGCCAAAGAACTCGGACGGCAGCTTATTGAGAATTGTAAAGAGGTCTTGGAAGCAGCACCTTGTTACAAGGATGTCGGTGTCCCAACGGGTCCTCATACGAGCATCGACGCGCGCGGAAATATGGACTATGCAGAAGTTCCTCGCACGAGTGCACGCAAGCTTGAGCACTACGTGCGGGAGATGGCTGACGGAGGCAAAATTTCCGAATACGGCAACCGTACAAAGGTTCAGAATGATCTCAGCCGCATCTATAAACTCATCAAACAACAACATAAGCTTTCCAAATCCTCGCAACTTCAGATCAAGACCCTCTACAGCGATGTCATCAGGTCCTTGGCAATGAGTGAAGGCCAGATCATTCCAAAGGAGACCGCAAATGGCAAACCCAACGGCCTGGCAAAGAAACCCGTTGCACGGACAAACGGGTCTGCCAAGGTTGGGAAGGTCGAGACTATCCCCTTTTTACATTTGAAGAGAAAGGACGAGCACGGGTGGGAATACAGCAAAAAGCTCACTGGTCTCTACATTGATGGTTTGGAGAAAGCAGCCAAGGATGGTGTTACATTTCAAGGCAAGAATGCTCTGATGACTGGCGCTGGAGCTGGCTCCATTGGTGCCGAGGTCCTCCAAGGTCTGATCAGCGGTGGTGCGAAGGTTGTGGTCACTACAAGTAGATTCTCTCGCGAAGTCACAGAGTACTACCAGTCGATGTATGCCCGTTATGGATCACGTGGCTCTCAGCTCATCGTTGTGCCATTCAATCAAGGTAGCAAGCAGGATGTGGAGGCATTGGTCGACTACATCTACGACCCCAAGAAAGGCCTTGGATGGGATCTCGACTTTGTCATTCCATTTGCCGCAATCCCAGAAAACGGGCGCGAGATTGATAACATCGATTCCAAGTCTGAGCTCGCCCACCGGATCATGTTGACGAACTTACTCCGCCTTCTTGGGTCTGTCAAGACTCAAAAGGCCGAACGAGGTTTCGAGACACGCCCTGCTCAGGTTGTCTTGCCCCTGTCTCCCAACCATGGTACTTTCGGAAACGATGGCCTTTACTCCGAGTCAAAGTTGGCACTTGAGACTCTGTTCAATAGATGGCACTCGGAAAACTGGGGCAACTTCCTCACAATCTGCGGTGCCGTTATTGGATGGACCCGTGGCACTGGGCTTATGGCAGGCAATAATATTGTCGCTGAAGGCGTCGAGGCATATGGTGTTCGCACATTCTCACAACAAGAGATGGCCTTCAACTTGCTCGGTCTTATGTCGCCGGTTATTGTCGACCTTTGCCAATCAGAACCTGCTTTCGCTGATCTTAACGGCGGTTTACAATTCATCCCGGATCTCAAAAACTTGATGACCAAGCTGCGAAAGGACATCATGGAGACAAGCGAGGTGCGACAGGCTGTGACCAAGGAAACCGCCATTGAGAACAAGATTGTCAATGGTGAGGATAGTGAAGCCCTCTACAAGAAAGTCACCATTCAGCCTCGTGCAAACATCAAGTATGAGTTCCCTCAACTCCCAGACTGGAAGACGGAAGTTGAGCCACTGAACGAGAACCTCAAGGGCATGGTTGACCTTGAGAAAGTTGTTGTCGTTACCGGTTTCGCCGAAGTCGGACCATGGGGTAACTCCCGCACTCGTTGGGAAATGGAAGCATATGGTGAATTTTCACTGGAGGGGTGTGTTGAGATGGCTTGGATCATGGGTCTCATTAAGAATCACAATGGGCCAATCAAGGGCAAGCAATACTCTGGATGGGTTGACGCCAAGTCCGCAGAACCAGTTGACGACAAAGACATCAAGGCAAAGTACGAGAAACATATCCTTGAGCACTCCGGTATCCGTCTCATCGAGCCAGAGCTCTTCAGAGGTTACGATCCCAACAAGAAGCAACTGCTTCAAGAGGTTGTGATTCAAGAGGACCTCGAGCCGTTTGAAACCTCCAAGGAGACCGCGGAGGAATTTAGACTCGAGCACGGTGATAAGGCAGAGATCTTTGAAATTCCAGAGTCCGGGGAATACATCGTCCGTATGAGGAAGGGTGCCACGCTTATGATCCCCAAGGCTTTGAAGTTCGACCGTCTTGTCGCAGGTCAAATTCCCACCGGCTGGGATGCCAAAAACTATGGTATTCCAGACGACATCATCTCGCAAGTTGACCCAGTCACCTTGTTTGTTCTTGTATGCACAGTGGAATCGCTATTGGCATCTGGTATCACTGATCCTTATGAATTCTACAAATATGTTCACATTTCTGAGGTCGGTAACTGTATCGGTTCTGGCATCGGTGGCACAACAGCGTTGAGAGGCATGTACAAGGATCGTTACTTGGACAAGCCACTCCAGAAGGATATTCTTCAGGAATCATTTATCAACACCATGAGCGCATGGGTTAATATGTTGCTGATGTCCTCCACTGGTCCCATCAAAACGCCTGTTGGTGCTTGCGCCACATCCGTAGAGTCTGTTGATATTGGATACGAGACTATTGTTGAAGGCAAGGCTCGTGTCTGCTTTGTTGGTGGTTTCGATGACTTTCAAGAGGAGGGCTCTTACGAATTCGCAAACATGAAGGCCACTAGCAACGCTGTTGAAGAGTTTGAGCATGGTCGCACACCAAAAGAAATGTCAAGACCTACTACGACTACCAGAAATGGTTTCATGGAATCCCAAGGATGTGGTATTCAAGTCATCATGACTGCCAGACTTGCCCTCGATATGGGTGTTCCTATCTATGGTATTGTGGCTTTGACTACCACGGCTACTGACAAGGTCGGCCGATCTATCCCTGCACCTGGACAGGGTGTTCTCACCACTGCTCGTGAGAACCCTGGGAAGTTCCCATCACCTCTTCTCGACATGAAATACCGACGCCGACAAATCGAGCTTCGAAAGAAGAACATCAAGCAATGGCAAGAGTCAGAACTTGAGTACCTTCATGAAGAGATTTCTGCCATGAAGGCACAAGGCCACGAATTCAACGAGTCGGATTATGCCCAAGAGCGTGCCGCTCACATCGAGGTTGAGGCTGCCCGTCAAGAGCGCGACGTCTTGAACAGCCTTGGTAACGCATTCTGGAAGAAAGATAACACAATCGCCCCTCTGCGTGGTGCTCTTGCTACATGGGGTCTGACGATCGATGACCTCGATGTTGCCTCCTTCCATGGCACTTCCACTGTAGCAAACGACAAGAACGAATCTTCTGTCATCTGTCAACAATTGAAACATCTCGGCCGTAAGAAGGGTAACGCTGTTATGGGTGTCTTCCAGAAGTATCTGACCGGTCACCCCAAGGGTGCAGCTGGTGCATGGATGATGAATGGCTGCCTTCAAGTCCTCAACAGCGGTCTAGTCCCCGGAAACCGAAACGCAGACAACGTCGACCAAGTCATGGAGCAGTTTGACTACATCGTCTACCCCAGCCGAAGCATCCAAACAGACGGTATCAAGGCTTTCTCTGTCACCTCCTTCGGTTTCGGACAAAAAGGTGCTCAAGCAATCGGTATCCACCCCAAATACCTTTTCGCCACTCTCGACGAAGCTACATATGCCACCTACGCTTCCAAGCTTGAGGCCCGTCAAAAGAAGGCTTATAGATACTTCCACAATGGCATGATCACCAACACTCTCTTTGTGGCTAAGACAGACTCTCCATACACCGATGCTCAAATGCAATCTGTTTTCCTTAACCCCGATGCCCGCGTCTCCACGGACAAGAAGACAGCCGGCCTAACTTACGCCCCCAACTTCGCCAAAGACAAGGCAGCTTCTAATAAAACCAAGACAGATGCGACCAAGAAAATGGTGGAGTCATTGGCTAAGGGCGCCGCTAAAGCTGGCAACAAAGTCGGTGTCGATGTTGAGGACATCGCCGCGATCAATATTGAGAACGATACGTTCTTGACAAGAAACTTCACGGACGGTGAACGCGAGTACTGTCTCAATGCACCCAGCCCACAAGCTTCATTTGCAGGCAAGTGGAGTGCAAAGGAGGCTGTCTTTAAGAGTCTGGGCGTTGCAAGTAAGGGGGCCGGTGCGCCGCTGAAGGACATTGAGATTGGGAATGATGAGAAGGGCGCTCCTATTGTATCGGTACGTTCCTCTGTTTTCTCTCCTGTTATTTTACTCAATTATTTGAGCTTTAGCTAACAATAACAGTTACACGGCGATGCAGCAGACGCAGCGAAGAAGGCAGGCGTGAAGGAAATCAGCATCAGTGTCTCGCATTCTGATACTCAGGCCATTGCCATTGCTGTCTCTACCTTTTAGGTTATTCGGGGACAGAATCTTCATTGTACATTGATTCATCAGCTGGGCGGCGCAGGCATTCTTGTTTTTAATGATAGTAACTCTTCGCTTCATAGATGTAGTTATGAAAGGCAGAAATTGACTTGGGCTAGATAGAGCGATGGTATGAGCAATTATGTATAGATTTAACAGTATATTAATATCGGATATTGAGTTGTGAGCATCTTTCATTGTCTATTGCAAAGTCCCCCTAATCGGCACTATCACTTTACCTCCCTGCGCCAAGCAAACTACTGTGTCTATTGAAGTTCTCCTACAACTCTGGTATATCGGTGTTCCAGGCCTCATAATTCCTTCCTCGATTTATAATATTGTACGAATAGAACGTATTTATTTTACACACTTGAAAGCAGGGGAGAGGCATCGGGGATACTCGTACTTGATGTATCCCAACACATTTCTCTTAGCACAACTATCACAAAACTCATGATTAATAGATGGACATAGCCACGCGACTTATCTATACTTGACAATTCTCCTGACAATTCTCCTACTCAGTCTGGAGCATCATCCCCCCATCTTCCAGTATCAACTCAATCACGTGAGTCCTGTTCCTGCCTCATCCCTAAGGGCCAAACATAGCTATCCTCATCGCGTCAAACCTCATCCCAAGATCTCCCCCAAGCTTCATAAATCGTCCCTCAACCACCGCGACAATGCCTCCCTTCCGCGACGAACATATCCTAATAATAGCGCCCGGTTCACAAACCACGCTCGCGCAACTGGGGCTCCCCGAATCGTTCACGCCGGCTGCGCATCGGTTCCCGACGCGTATGTTTCCTGCGCCGGATGGGAAGACGTATGAGCCCTACAAAGTGAAGGTGCAGGCGAGGAAAAAGGAAGATGTGGAAATGAAAGAGGCTGGTGGGGAAGGGGAAGAAGGGGACGAGGAGGATGAGATACTAGAGTTGCCGGAGGATGAAGAGGGCGCTGTTTTCCCGTTAAAAGGTATGCTTACATCCTCTCAAAATATATGGATATTTAGGATGAGGCGCAAAAATCTAATTGGATTTATGGATAGAGGGCAGAATCGCAGACATGCCGGCATTCTTTGCGTTCCTACAGCATATCCATACTACACTCCAACCAACACTTCATACACCCATCATGTTAATCGCGCAACCCTCCTGGACAGCCAAGAACCACGAAGACCTCACTGCTTTCATTTTCGAGAAATTCAAGACGCCCGCATTATGTATCATGGACAGCGCGCTGGCCACTTCATATGCCTTTGGCATTGCGAACGCAACAATCGTTGATGTTGGGTATGAGAAAGTCGACGTTACAGCTATCACGGATTACCAGATTGGAGGCCGAGGGACTGTTCCCAGTTCCGGTGGGAACGGTATGACGAAACGGCTGGTGGAATTACTAAAGTCGAAGGATTTCACCCATGATATGGCGGAGCAGCTTAAGAAGAGTCCTATTTGCGAGGTCCTGGCACCAGGCGTTCCCATGCCAGGAACTGAAGTCGCGGAGGAAGTAATCAGTAATCCCGCCGCAGCAGCATCTACAGGCGCTACGGCTTCAGGTCCTACGGTTAAAATTACAGAGGCGCCGAGGGGACCGGGGCCTGATACGGAGGTTGGAGAGGAGGGGGGAGATGTCGATGATGTTGATGTTGATAAAGCGATGGAGGATGATGGTGTACTGGATATTGCTACTATTGTCACGAGTGGCAAGACGCAGGATTTCTTAGCGAAGAAGGAGAAGGAAAAGGCGGAACGAGCAGCGATTCGAAAGGCGACGAAGGAACGCGAGGCTGCGGAAGCTGCTGCTGCGCGGCCTTTAAGGTTGCCGAACTCGAAGAGACCAAGAGCGATGTTCCATTATGAGGAGCTGATCAAAGAGCCCGCCGCGAAACGCCAAAAGACACCTGAGCCTGCATCAGCCATTCCAGCAGAAGATCCCGCTCCAGCCGAATCCAAACCCGACGAAGAACCCACATCAGCAATCGAAGCCCCCACAGCCGGCGACGGCCAAAAGAAAAGCAACCGCCGCAAGCTCTGGGAAGAGGAAAACCCCGACCGATCACGCCGCGACATCGAGATCGGGCTCGAGCGTTTCCTCGCCGCAGACCCCGCCTACCTCGATAGGATCGCCGACACCATCTACCGCACCATCCTGTCAGTAGACGACATCAGCAAGCGCCAAGACGCATGGGACGCCCTGGTGATCTGTGGCTGCGGCTCCAAGGTCCGCGGCTTCAAGGACGCGCTGCTGCAGACGCTGAACCACCGGTACCTGGTCAGCCCCAGCTCCGCAACAATGTTC